>OX369288.1:7650707-7819171 GCA_947284805.1 Coleophora flavipennella
CTCTACTGATTCGTTTCCCTGCCCGCCCATACTTCTCTTTGCTATAGTAATCATATAGCTGCGTTGAGGGTGCTTAAGGCGTTAAGATGGGTCAAATAACAATTTTTTATTATTATTATATCAGCTCATATACGTCCCCAACGAGGGGCTCGAGCCTACCCTGAATCAGGGCGATTAGGCCTTAGTCGACCACGCGGGTGCAGTGCGGGTTGGTCGACTTCACACACAACCTTTGAGTTTCTTCGCAGGCCTGTGCAGGTTTCCTCACGATGTTTTCCTTCCATCAAATAACAATATTCAATTCAAATAATTGAAAGACTGTATAAAGCTATCACTAAGAAAAATTTATAATATACTTAAAAGTAACAGAAAATCTATTTAATTGAATACAATTTTAAAAATATTACCACTTTTGATGTAAAAAATGTACTGTAAAAACTGTTTTTGGCATTGATTGCAAAATTTCTCGAAAACAAATAGTTAATATTGAATGAAACCAACACACAAAAATCGGTGACTTTAACACCTTTCATTTTAATTTCAAAAACCTTTTTTTTTAAACTTTTTTGAAAGTGAAGAAAAGTAATGAAAACATGTAGATGCATAAGGGCACAAAAAAGATGCATATGGGCCATCTGTAGATTAGATAAAAATGACACTTGTGTGCCACAATTTAGGCTACTTAAGCTACTTACAGTACCAGCTCTGTATACGTATATATGAAACTGCAGTTTTTGTTAGCAGCCACGATATTTTCAGTGTAGCACACGAGGGCGACGCTTCGATCGTCTGTGCCACGTACCATGTAAAACTACGCTCTTTCACAGTAGTATATTTGCAATGGTTCCTACAATTGTATAATAAAATACCTAAAGTGATACGTGACTTCAATAACATGAATAGTTTTAAAAAATTGAGGACTTTTTTGACAGAAAAAGCGTACTATACAATTAATGAATTTGTTAACGATAAATCCATTTGTCATGTTTGTTCCATACATTAACATAATGTTTTTTTTTTTTTTTTTTTTGATAAATCCATTGATATAGTATTTTGTATTTTAGGTTAGGTTTACTATGACATAAGAATTTATTTTGACATTAATTTATATTATTTTCTGAAATTTATTGTGTGCCTTTTCATGATTTATCTGGTTTTTTTTATTTTAATTTTGTACGTCCTAAAAGAAAGGTCATAAAGCACATTAATTTTGTTTAACACTTATGATCACAAATAAATTAATTTGAATTTGAATTGCATTCGAATTTGTAAATACCGAGAATTGGGCGACCGGTTTCAACGTAACAGCCGCGTTGAAGCCCGCATTGATTTGAACTTAAAAATAATCAAAGTTAAAATAGACGTTCGATATTATTTTAACAAGTCGCCACCTGCTCGGATTGAGTCATCTTAAAGCCTTAAAGGTCACGATAGAGGCCTTTGTTACTATTGGAATAATGTCCTGACTTGATTTATTATTAAACTTGAAAGTGTAGGACTCTGGAAAACTCCCTCACGCTTCGGGTAGAAATCTACTAAACTGCCGCGCGCAGAACTACTACTAAATTTTACAAGCTTTAAATATTATTATTTTTATTATTTTTTATTTATTTAAATAGTATTATTTTTATTTATTACTTTTTATTATTATTTTTTATTTTAATTTATTATTATTTTTTTAGCTTTTTTTTTAACTTGTAATGTATGTATGTTTGCTCGGGTGGAATCTTGCGTCTCAATTTTGAAGCAGATATCTTCAACCGATTGAGCTGAAATTTTGTATACAAGTTTAGTTTGGATGACAATGCATGGTTAACTGTGTAACGTCATTCTAAATCCAACATGGCGGCGCACCCAAGATGGCGGACTAGTTATATTTTAATGCGCTTTCACAATGTGGGTATCAAATAAAAGGGTTTGCTGAGAAGAATACGACATAATTGGAAATTTTCAAGTAAAAGGTTGTAAGTACCTAAAAGTTTTTACGTCTTTCGAAAATTATTACATTGTGTAGTGTAACGAAAACTATTTTCGAAGAATATTTCGTTTTCATTAATTTTCCTTCAGGTCCTACTCTTCCTAAATTCTACGTATTGTGTAGCAAGCATTTATTTGATGATTTTACCTATTTTTAAAATTATTTTTCACCGATAACATCGTGAGGAAACCTGCACTGCGAAGAAACTCGAAGGTTGTGTGTGAAGTCGACCAACCCGCACAGGGGCCCGCGTGGTCGACTAAGGCCCGATCGCCCTAATTCAGGGTAGGCTCGAGCCTCTTGGTGGGGACGTATATGAGCTGATATGATGATGATGAAATAATTTTTGTTACATTTAGTAGCTTCAAAAGAAACACAGGAACGATTTTAATTTAATTTAATTTTTATCACATTTAAGTAGGTCATGTCCCGCCCCCGAAAGGAAGCATAGCAACAATGTGAACACACGAGTGTGTTCCTCTTAAAGCCGGGTGAATATGTGAAACCTATTATGCAAAAGCTTGGGCTGGTATTGTGTCGTTGAATAGGTTCTTCGATATTTGAGGAGGCCTCCACGTAGGCAATTATTGAACTTTGGCAGCGATCCTTTGTTAACTCGGTGTAGCTATGTAGGCAGGTGTAGGCAGCGATAATGTAATGAAGCAAATTCATGTAAAGTTAGAGGAGTCAAGTGGTTCTTAAACTGTGACAAATATAATGGCCATTTTTCTCGCAGGTTCTACGATGCTTACTAGATGTCGCTACTGTTGATATTAAATTTTATACCACATGTAAAACAAAAACTTTTCTTGACCCGTGTAGATAAAAAACTGAGAAAACAATTATTTAACTGTTGTATTTTTTTACAGAAAAAAAAATACAAAGGAAATTGCGAAACTTACACTTACGTTTTCATGACTGAAAATTATTAAATTACTAGCTGTTTCCCGCGGCGTCACCCGCGTGGACCACGTTTCTATGACTTTTCGAGGGTGCGCAGTGCGCGAGTCGCAAGCGGCTCGCGAGCGTGGTAAAAAGTAGCCTATGTCTTAATCCAGGTCCTAATCTGTCTACCTACCAAATTTCAGCCAAATCCGTTCAGTAGTTTTTGCGGGAAAACGTAACAGACAGACAGAGTTACTTTCGCATTTATAATATTAGTAGGGATGGGTAACAGAGATGATTTTTTTTATGGTAGTTTTCCGTTTTATACTTGGCAACACTTTGTTTTGGATGTCATGTCAATGTGACGTTTTTTTGATTACGTTTCGTTCGTGATGTTGTAAATGTTTTTCTTTCTAGACTCGTAAAAAGCAACTTAGAAGTATTCTATGTTGATTTTACTCAGTGAAGTTAGCTATGTAAGTTAAGTTTTTTGTTTGCGCGGGATAATATTAAATACAAATGGCATAAGACCATGCGCAAAAAGGAACGTGAATCTAAGAACGACCGTGTCGCTATCCCTTGGCGTGGTAGAGAACCAAAAGAAGAAAAACGCTCATTGGAAACGCTAAACATGTTGAAATAACCGACTTGCATCCATCGCAACAACCTAGTACAATTTTTCATTATTATTTTTGGTTTTTGTTAACCCTATAGAGTGCTTGTGCTATGAGCATTTTGCCGCCCTCGGCAAATAATGTATAATATTATATAAACTAGGCACTGGCCTAGGTCAAGCCACCCAGTAGCTGATCCTCTGTCCTTTACCTACCTATATCATAAGTAAGAAGAAAATCAGTGCGCGGGTGGCCGCGGGAGGAAAGTGTTGTTTCTAGCCAGGACCAAAAATAGTTGCATTACATGAGCAAATTTACTGTGGGACGAGCACTGTTCGTATATTTTCAGGACTTACTTCTATAATAATATGCCGAAAGTAATTAATATATATGTCGGAGGGTCATTGAAAACGCGACCAATACCAGCTCGAGATAAGTTTACATAGTTACACTTTGTTTGGATCAAACGTCAGGTATTAGTACCTGGGTGAAACCGGTGGTGGCGTGACGATCGCTTGTACTCGTGAGACGATCGTTTGTGGTAGCAAAGATGATGTATTAACGGAAGGCTGTTTGTGCTGCCACACTGAGTTGAGAATTTATTAGATCTGTGGAGAAGCCAGATTAGCTGGACGTCAGTCTCGGAGCAGACACTTTTTGACGGAGCGTCGAGCAGAACACATGCAGTGGTGATCTGTGAGAAAAATGGACGTGTCACGCCATCGCTGTGATCACCGCGTTTGCATCCATTGTTATCCAAGGCATCCTGTACAATTTCGATTACCAAATGATCAAGACTATTGAAGAAGGACCTCTGTGATATAGCTGCATTGTTATTTCGACACCTACAACCGAAATAGTTAAGGAGTGAACCACGAGGCCAACCATAACCTAACCACTCACACACCCTTCGACATATATATTATAAATCCGCCATTAAATTATTGATTTAAACAAAAACTTATGAAGATACATAAAAATGGTCTAAATTCAGCAATTTTACCAAAGATCTTGTCAAGTGTTATTTTTTTCAAAAGTTTTTAAATTTACTTAAAAACATATAATTGTATTGTATAGTACATGATTTATTTTATTCTTTTAAAAATATTTATACGTTTTTTGAAACCATTGCGTGCAAAAAACGCATTTTAACATAGGCGGCAAAATGCTCCCATCGCGACCACTCACGTTTCACGGAAAAAACTACACTATTCATGATAATCGGTCAGCTGATTGATTGGTTTTTATAGCAAGTCCTTTTTTTGCGAATTGATCATAGTTTTCCTGAGGAAAGTTGTTCAGTTTGACGAGTGGTAACCCACATTCAAGTATCATCATTCAACACACGTTTATATTGCACCTGTATAGTATATTTAGATTCATTTAACACTTTAGATACCTAGTAAAGGAGTGGCGACTGCGCACTGGAAGACGTAGCATAGGCAGGCCTTTATCGACGAACAGGTGAAGGTCGCGGGAAGCCGCTGGATGCGGGCAGCGCAGGACCTGTCGTCGTGGAAATCTTTGGGGGAGGTCTTTGTCCAGCAGTGGACGTCTTTTGGCCGATGTGATGATGATGATGATGTAGGTACCTACTGAACTGATGGTTTTACACAGAAAGAAAGCTAGAGTTATAGGCCTACGAGTATATAAAAAAAAATACAATATCTGTGGAGAATAGCTTAAGGCGACGCTTTGGAAACTTTGGTCACAGGGATGTCAATTTTTCTCAGCAATTACAAAACATATGAAAGTGATATTTTGTAACCTGTTTATTATTTTCAATGACTTCATTTTGTCAGTTGTGGAAATACAGCCCATTTACTCTTATAAAAGAAAAAAAAAACTTTTTTTTATTAAAAATTTGAGTGCATATTGCATTCTACAGGCAAACCAGACCGATTTAGTAACTCCAAATTTTTTTAACCGATTAGTCTTTAGACACACTTCAATTTGCCAGTAGGATTTTTAAAAATTATGTGTTAGTTTTTAATTAAAACGAAAAAAAAACATTCAAAAAGTGCAAAAGTGTCGTTATTTTCTTAAGGCGGTTGCAGAGGAAACAAAAATAGAAATCGCAACCTAGATGGCGCTGGCGAGCAAATATTGTTGTTTTTGACAAATATTTCGTAAATTAGATAAGTTTGAAGCAAAATTTGTTTATTCGCGAGCCCTTTTATTGATGTTTCGATGATATAGTAAGTGTTTAACTTCATTTATTGTTTTATTCTCCCGTGTTATCGCACAATTAGCAGCTGATAGCAGGCACGCATACTGCAGGCACGAATTGTAAGTGTGTGGGTGCAATTCATTCAATAAAAAGTCGCGTAATATCTGTCAGTTTACAATAGCGGTATACAAAGAGAATAGAAATCACTACGAAATAAATACCTACATAAACAAAATTACATTTTATTCCTGGGACAAAAAAGCAAAACAGAGAGCACATCGGATTCTCAGAAATCGTTTTTACGATTATCTTTTTGGATACAGTGTAGAATCCTTGTAAAAATGCAGATAATTAGCAGAGACGTGATTGTAATGGAAGACAAAATGGAAATGAGGAAACTGAAGAATAGTGTTATCTGGTTTCATGGACAAGAAATGTCACCTGAAGACAGCCAGGAGGACAGATTCAGTTGGGGAATTGAAAGAAAGCCCATGTCTACTCCATGTGCTATAGAGAACGAAAACAGAGAGAGGAAACTACCTACCTCAATAGATATGGTTTCTCCGTGTGTACATATCCAGCTGCTGAGCCATAGCAGTCGTTCAGGGAAAACAATGCTCGGGAGCTTATTGATATGTCAGGTGGTGCAACAATAGTTGATAAGTGCAAGTGGGTGCTAAATAAACAGTTTGATGTGAACAACAAAGTGCGTTATCATGGGAGACTAGTGACAAAAGGTTTCACGCAGCAACCTGGAATAGATTATGAGAACACCTTCTCTCTGGTAGTTAGACGTGAAGTTTGCATATCTTCCATTAAGTCTTTATGTTCTGTCTCTTCTATGGTGTGACACAGACTTTATTGTTGTGATTGATTTGTTTTTCATTGCAAAAATATAAGTACTTCCAGCCCAAATAAACTTTTGTTTTAATCATTTAATATAGCAAATCGTGGTTTAAGATATGAAAACCTAGGTCCTGTGAGATGATATCTAGAAATGAATATCAATGTAGATCGAGAAAGGAATGTAATTACAGTTGATCAGCAAAAATATATAGAAAGTATCGCTGGATGTGAGAGGTCTTTATCCACCAGTGGACGTCTTTTGGCTGATATGATGATGATCACCACCTTTACACATAATAACCATTTTCATGGGCGCTGCTGAAGCCTTATTATTATTTTTTAATTCACCATTGGTAAGCCCTTGGCATCATCTCACCTGATGATAAGTGACGCTGATGCCGAAGATGGAAGCAAGCTTACCAAGATTCCCCAATGCAATGGAGAACTGGCTATCTTATCCTCAAGCCGGAACACATCAACATTGTTAACACTGATGTTTGGCGGCAAGACTTAGATAAGATGGTGGTAGCTAGCCAGGCGGGCTTAGAAAATGCCCTACCATCAACCAAACGGAGTTTTACAAGTTGACCCCACCGGGATTCGAACCCACGACCTCATGGTGTGAAGCAAATGGACTAACCATCACACCACAGAGGCGGTTAAAAGTTGGCACAAGGGACATACATAAAATAAAATAATCATATTCAATATCATGTTTTTTTCAATTTTAATCATTTAATCCCAGAGATATAGATAGGTTACATGCATACAAAAAGTGAAGCAAATAAAAGCATTCTTAGTAGCATTCGGTGCAATGGAAGTGAACTACCTTTAATACTGTGTGTAAAGGGGTTCGATTTTCAAATGTTGTTAGCGCATAACTCATCTATGGTAACAAATCTTTGTTTGATCCCCAAAAAATTCTTCAAGATGTTTTTCAAATTTAATATCTATATCTATAATATGCTACAAGTGGTACTTTATCTGGTAAAACTCTAACGAACTGCCATGAGAAAAGGGTAAAACATAGGTTTCTCAAAAATGGCTCTCGATAAGTTTTGTCATTACAAAAAACTGGACAAGTGCGAGTCAGACTCGCCCACCGAGGGTTCCGTACAAAATTGTAGATCCATATTATAAATCATAACAGTGCAGACTGTTAGGTACTACATACATCAAAATTATTTGGTACCTACCTACACATATAAAAAAGGGCAAAGTTTTTTTTACATTCGTCATAAATCGAAAACTATACATCAAAAAAATAATTAAAAGTCTGTTTAAGCTTCTGACAATGAAGCCCTTTCATAGGATACCTCATATCCCTCACTCCCGGAAGTCGTTGGCAACCTGCGGGGGCTACTGGACTTCCTGGAGGAGCTGAGCTGGCAGTGATGCCAGCTAACCACGCAAAATGGGCGCTCGGGCGCCTGGTTGCGGAAACCAGCCCGTTCTTACCATTACCATTACCATTACCTCATATGACACGCTTAACTCAATTCAAAATTTGGACCGCCGTTCCTTGCATAATTGATTACATACTTTATATAAAGATTATATTTTTACAAATGTATAGTTTTCAGATTTATCCCTTTACTTGTAGTACAAGACGGTATTATATGCCAAATTTCATAGTTCTAGGTCAACGGAAAATACCCTATGAATTTTGATTCCCTTGAGAGTGTCGAAATATACGTTTTTTGCAGCATAAACGGCCGTATCTTTTTTTACGTTAACCTAGAAGCTTGATTTTTTCACAGCTTCAAGGGACTGTAGACCGGACTATACGGTTGTAATTTCAACTCGATACCTCCATGCGTTTCCGAAATAAAGGGTCTTGACAGACATACGGACAGACAACAAAGTGATCCTATAAGGGTTCCATTTTTTCCTTTTTTTTTAAACTTATCAAATGGAATATCTATGATTTACTTACTTATGAACAGCTTGTATATTTTAGTGATTGCTGTTGTTGCCTGTGTTCGGCCTAAAAATAGCACATTACGATATACAATTTACTAATTATTGTGTAAATACACTCGACAGCAAAGGAAATGGGTCTGTAACAAAAACCTCAATAACTTCCAAATTATTGTAACAAGCTTTATGAAATAAAGACTGTATTATAGACAATTTTATAGTGCATCTATATATATATAAAAGAAAGTTGTGTTAGTTACACCATTATAACTCAAGAACGGCTGGGCCAATTATGATTTTTGTGTTTTTGCATTTGTCTTTGTCTGGAATAGGATAATAAGTATTAAAATATGATATTCATCAATAAAAAAAATATCAGTCAAAAATAATTGGTTTTTGGGTAGGGTAGTGTATGTGTAGTGTAGTTAGGGTAGGGTAGGGTAGTGTAGGGAAGGGTAGGGTAGGATAGTGTAGTGTAGTGTAAGGTGGAACGAAGTTCGCCGGGACAGCTAGTATAATAATAAAAATAAGTCATAAAAGTTTATAAAGTTTATTTTGAATAAAAGTAAGTTAAGAAAAAATGAAAATTTTTCACTAGATTTCGAAATTGCAATTTTCACACATTTTAGTATTTTGTATTACCACTGAGATCTATTAAAACAGCTGTTACACGGTTTAGCATGCTTTCCACTTTCGATTTCTGAGTTGATGCTGAGGATTATTCTCCCATTCCTCTATCACTGCTTCATCCGATCATGCTCGATGAAGTTCAAGTTTGGGCTGCGTGCTGGCCACTGCATGCGTGTGATAGAGACTGTGTGGGGATGAGCATTATCTTGCATAAGGATGGCATTCTTGCGCATGTTTACTAAAAGTGGGCCAACATACTCATTTAAGGTTTCATTCACGTATCTCTCTGCAGTTAAAGTTCGTCTCCCATCGTGCTTGTATAGCATGAATCTCGACTCGTCCGAAAACATAACTGTTGACCAGTCATTGAAAGTCCAATTCATGTGTTCTCTAGCATAACTCAGCCTTGAATTTCGATGCTGCCTTCCGAGTTTTGTACCATTGGTGGGTCTAAATGGCTTCATGTTCGCTTCAGCAAGACGCGGCCTCACTGTACACGTGCCCGGATTGCTCTCTTCGGCACGTAGAAGGTGATTTTTGACTTCAACAGCCGTTTGAAATCGATTTCTCAATATTGTTGACACCATATATCGATCGTCCCGCGCTGTCGTGCACCTTGTTCGGCCTGTTCCTGGTCTGTGCATATTGAATCCAGTCTCTTCAAATCGCTGGAGCACTCTGAACGGTTGATAGCGACACACCAACAGTGTAATAATGTTCACAAACACCGAAGAGGATTGCCTGTATTATAGGTACTTACGAAGCCATTTCTATTCTAGACCGTAACAAACCGGCTCGCGATCGTTTTGGGTTTACTTTGCGTCCTGAGTATACGTATTTATTGTAAAAGCGTTAATTCATTTTGTTACAAAAGCAATTTGTTTACCAAATTCACAAACTAACTGCAGAGCAAAAAAACAGTGTTGCCATATGGAGGAATCAAGAAATCTATCTTCAGTCCAAAATCTGGACAAAATTCGTGCAACAGTAAATAACTGTCAGTTAAAATTGTTAATACAATCCGGTATTTGACTGCTAGTCATTTGAGTTACTTTTTATCAACGGTCAAAAACGAAATTTTGTTCTGAAATTGTTCGTGTTACAAAATTGTGACGTCATTGTCTCTGACGAACTGATTTAGTGATTTTGATAAATATAAAATTGAATTTAGAATAAAATGTTAAATGAATGTTTTTATGCTTTTGTAGGAGAAATGCTATTTAGTGAATAGTATTTTTTAATTTATTTTAAACACTGTCAAATACCCTATACCGTATGACAAAAATGATACGCCACAAGTCGCATAAACTTTCGCGTAAAAATATGTACAGAAGTCTAAAGTGTAATATATATTTTTTTGTTATCTTATCCAAATGTTTGGACTCTCCATACAAAGTTTGAGAAGTCCAACAAAGCTAAATTTGTATGAATATGACACAGCAGCCGGTTCCTTGGGGAAAGTTTTTCAGTTACATGAGTACAAGTCAAATTTTAAAGAAAACGAAAGGAATATACATAAATTCAACCTGTAAACAATACCTTTGGATGTAGGAATATGATATTTGTGTCGCGTAAATCCATAATCATGAATTATCCGCATTGGACCTCAGAAATCCATACGAGTGCAGATAAATCCGTATATATAGCAACACTGATTCATTCATTTTCAGCCACAGAGTGTTACGGGGATAAGTGCGTTCGAAAAGTGTGTTGTTTTAATTTTTTTAACAAAAATATAAGAACATCTTTGAAAAACTAAATCTTTGTTTTAGTTTTTTACACTATTAACTATGGGTGTTATTAATAAAAAATAAATCGATTTGTATTCACTCTGAAAAAACATTTTATATTTAGATTCCTATAACACAAGTAGAGTTTCAGAACGCACTGTTCATACATAGCTTTACGGTACGCATAAGTGTCTATGTTGTGTAAATGTAACGCACACATACGTAAAATCGACACTTTTGAACAAGATTTAAAACCTTAATTACTTTTCAATTGTTCGATTTATCACAAATCTGATTTCATTCGCGAAAACAAGATTTTTTAAACATTTTTTTGACATTGTTTGATAACCTAATACTCTAACACTCGATGAGTGTATTGGTCAAACGTTTTGTATGAAAATGACGCCTCTGCAACCACCTTAACTATTTACACGTAAAGAAAAAGACAGAGACAATGGTTTCAATTGATGCCTCGCCTTAAAACATTACAGAGGCGTTTATTAACCACTCCTGTCATGGGAGGTCGTGGTTCGAATCCTGCTACGTACCAAAAAAAGGAAGGTTGTGTGTGAAGTCGACCAACCCGCACTGGGCCGACGTGGTCGACTAAAGCTCGATCACCCAAATTCAGGGTAGGCTCGAGCCCCTCTGTGGGGACTTATATAAGCTGATATGATGATTATTAACCACCAACTCTTCATACTCCAAATTATAACACTGGTCTACAGTGGTTTTGTTGCCCTAAATATAAGATCGGTTTTGGATATATTTATGTTCACAATTCATGAAACTGTCAATGATTTTGTAAGATTTGCTCTCGTTTTTTTGCGCAGAACTATATTATTATGACTGGGAAAATAATTTGTATAACTAACAAGCCGATAATTGATAAAAACATCAGATATGCAATAATCATAAAAACAAGAGCACATTCAATACTTTCATGAATAAATTCGTAATCTGGACACTTGAAAACATCAAAATTTGCTAAAATATCCAGGGCAACAAAAAAAAAGTTTTTATTTTTTATTAAACTCGAAAAAATATCTCTACGACATGCTTCTTTCGTCGCTTTCGCGCAAGTTATCTGAAATTTATAGTGTTGTTACTGAGATTAATTTAAGTCGAGATAGTGATGTTTCAGATTGTTAAAATTATTTTAGATAAGTTTTAAACTTCTTCAAAATAATATTTTTCTAAAAACCTAAAATCTTTTAGGTACAAGCTTAAATTTGATAATAATTTTAATTATTTATTATTCTTCTCAGCAAATCCTGTCATTTGATACCTACATCATGAGGGTGCAACGAAAAACTGATCCGGCATCTGTGGGAGGATTTTGGTGTGAAGTTTTTAGCTTGCCATGCATTGTTCTCCAAACTTATTGTGTATGCAAAATTTCAGCTCAATCGCAAACCGAGAAGTGGTTCTAACTTAGTATCTAAGATTTTTCCCAAACTAACTAACACGGCTAGCTAATGCGAAGCTTGTAAAAATAAAAAAAATCCTTATATCACAAAATTATTTTTAAATTATTACCTCCCTAACAATTTTTACATCCTGTGATTCCATTCTTTACTTGTCTGTTTTTTTTTTTTATTCTCAATTGGTAAGCCCTGGGCATCATCTCACCTGATGGTAAGTGACGATGATGCCGAAGATGGAAGCGGGCTTACCAAGATTCCCCAACGCTATGGGGATCTGGCTATCATATCGTCAAGCCGGAGCACATCAATGTTGTTAACACTGATGTTTGGCGGCAAGACTTAGATAAGATGGTGGTAGCTAGCCAGGCGGGCTTAGAAAATGCCCTACCACCAACCAAACCGAGTCTTACAAGTTAACCCCGCCGGGAATCGAACCCACGACCTCCTGGTGTGAAGCGAATGGACTAACCATTACGCAACGGAGGCGGTTAAAATGCTCTCTACTGTCCCAAAAATATTATTTGCGCCTGCCTATACTTTTTAGATACCTATATTTTTCTATCGTGTTGCTTCCGAATCAATACATAGCTGGTAACCCTACTGCAGCGAAGAAAGGTGCTGTTAGATTTAATATAAACTATATTTTTATAGTTTCTATCCTACTAATATTATAAACGCCTAAGTTAATACGAATGTATCGATGTGTGTTTGTTACTCTTTCACGCAAAAAAGGATGTGGCTGAAATTTGGTAGGTAGGCAGATTAGGACCTGAATTAACACACAGGCTCCTTCTTTCCACGCTCGCGAGCACCCTCGAAAAGTCATAGAAACGTTGTCCACGCGGGTGAAGCCGCGGGAAACAGCTAGTGTTACTATATTTCTATATTACAGTAACTATATTTTTATAGTTCGCGAAAAATGATTGAGAATCATAGATTGAGGGTTCGGACGTGAGCGGGTCTCGTTCACGCGTTATCTTGATCGTCCCTCGTCCTTAGGGCTGCCATCCGTCCGGGTTTCTCCGGATTTGTCCTAGTTTGTAGGGCGTCCGGGAGCGTCCGGGCGGGGTTCTTAAATGATGTCCCGGTAAAGCCCGGATACTATTAGTGTTGGGAGTATTCCGTTTAATTGAATGATTTGCAATAAATAAAAGCTATCATAATAATGCGTGTACCATCCTCGACTGCATCATCACTTACCATCAGGTGAGTTGCAGTCAAACGCACTCAAATTTTTAATAAAAAAAAAAATTAAAAAAAAAATTCGGTGCGGTTTCTAATTATTTTTGTGACCAGAATACCTTTCGAAAAGAGAATAGTGTTTATTTGATTAGTTAATTAAGCGTTTTATTTGTATTATTGAGTTTTAAGTTGATTTCTATAAAGAAAAAATATATAGTAACGATATTTTCATTGAAATTCATTTTTTTAAAGCGTGTCCGGGTTATTTTTTTAAATTTTACTCAAATGTCCGGATTATTTGAAATTTTTGTCCGGGATCTGTAATTTAAGTAACGGCAGGCCTACTCGTCCTTCGCCGCCGTACTTTTCACTACGCATCATCACAAGTTCGACATCAATATCTATTACGAGTAGGTAAATAATTCTAATTATCATTGATGTCTGTCTGTTTGTCTGTCTATTTGTTACTTTTTCACGCTAATACTACTAAAATGAACTCGCTGAAATTGGGGAAATATAAGGGGAGAGTATAAGCACACCCTGGACACTTCATACAACGGGCCAGAAATGACATTTCAAAAAAGGAATGACGAACAAACAAAATGGTCGCGAAATCCCATACGTTCGACAACCAAACTGTAACCAATCTGTATTAATCTGGGTGACGAGGGAGTGAACTCGCAATCTAGAGAGCGGCAGGGTGTGTCCATACTGTATGTAAGTACTGATATATACTTTGGTATAAGACATTTTTTATCCCGGAAGAATGGACGGAACAGGGTTACGAGTGTTCCCAGTGACTCAACGAAACCTTCCCAGTAACTCCACGAGATTGTAGGCAATAAAAAAAACCGGCTAAGTGTGAGTCAGAACCGCACACATAGAGTTCCGTACCATCATACTAGATGCCACTAGTTTCATGTTTCAGAACCCATCATACTAGACGTTGCAAGTTTCTTCATATTTAAAAAAAAAAGGTATAGAGAGCCCCCTCATTTTTACCCCTTTTCTAATTTTTTGTATATTTCTTGTACAGAAATACATCATCTGTGAAAATTTTAACTGACTAGATATCACGGTTCATGAAATACAGCCTGGTGACAGACGGACAGACGGACGGACAGCGAAGTCTTAGTAATAGGGTTCCGTTTTTGCCCTTTGGGTACGGAACCCTAAAAATTAAGTGAATAAATTTCGAAATAGCTTCCCAGTGACTTCACAAGAAGTACCGTCAGCATAAGTCTGTGGTCAGCATGCTTGGAATAGTTAGATTTTATTGAGTCCCCATTGCGTTGGGGAATCTTGGTAAGCCCGCTTCCATCTTCGGCAACATCGTCACTTACCACCAGGTGAGATGTTGTCAAGGGTTTACCAATTGTGAATAAAAAAAAAAGGAGTTTGATTGAATTATAATCATATTTTAAAATTAAAACACAGACTATATTACATGTATCTACATACTGAATAGTAAAATAGGGTTCCTTATCCAAAGGGCAAAAACGAGTCTTAGTAGACACCGCTGTACGTCCGTCTGTCACCAGGCTGTATATTTCATGAACCGTGATGATTAAAGACCTCAGTTAACGGGACCTACACCAGTTTGTTACTGTACATGTATCTACGTAGGTATTATATTTGTATGAAGAATAAAAAAAAATCGCGATTTCAGCAAAGTCATAGTTTTTTTTTTTTTTTTTAGTATGATGATTAGAGACCCCAGTTAATGGGTCCTACACCAATTTTGTAAGTGTATATGTATCTGCGTATGTATTATATTTGTATGATGAATTTAAAAAAAATCGAGATTTCAGCAAAGTCATAGAACATTTTTTTTTCAGTATGATGATTATAAACCCCAGTTAACAGGACCTACACCAATTTTGTTACTGTATATGTATCTACGTATGTATTATATTTGTATGAAGAGTTAAAAAAGATCGGAATTTCAGCAAAGTCATAGAATTTTTTTTTTCAGTATGGTGATAATTATATTATTAGAGCGTCGGTGGCGTAATGGCAAGGGCCGCATACTCCTGTCCGGGAGGTCGTGGTTCGAATCCTGCCACGCACCAATGTGTTTTCGAATTTCGATTTCATATGTAAGTTTATCCGACGCTCTTACGGTGAAGGAAAACCTCGCGAGGAATCCTGCACACACCTGCGAAGAAACTCAAAGGTAGTGTGTGAAGTCGACCAACCCGCACTGGGCTCGCGAGGTCGACTAAGGCCCGATCACCCTAATTCAGGGTAGGCTCGAGCCCCACGGTGGAGACGTATATGAGCTGATGTGATGTGATGATGATTATAAACCTTAGTTAACGGGAACTACACCAATATTGTTACTGTATTAAATGTGACATGTCGTAACATAAATTATAGATAAAATATCAGATGAGCCATAACTTACCATAATATATTAATGCGTGCTAATATCTACTCCAATAGCATCGTGCTTATTCGTATTCATACTGCTGACTTAGCGGGTTAGTAATTAGAGGTAGGCAAACGCTAGCTCACCTTAAAGTACACATAGAATAAATTATGATCAATTTACTTGAATTTAATTAGAAATTTCCTTTATTAACGCCAGCACTGCGGGTAGTAACCTTAGGAGCGTTTCGACCGGGTTTTCGACGTAAAATGGCGTATTACCGCGCAGCGAAAATTGACCCGAATTTTAGCGGTACGTATTGTGGCCTGGGCTGCATTAATACAAACCAGAACACGCGTACGGCGATAAAAGTGAGGCAACATGTGATTGTATGAAACTACTCTATAATGGTGTAGTTTTGACGTTTTGGTCCTTCTAAATCCTACATGCAAGTGATTTATTTTTGTTAGTAAACAAGCACCAGTTCTTTCTAACTTACCTAATTCAAAAAGTTTTCAAATCCGACCTAAAACAGCAATATCCTTTTACAACCGCACAAAAAAATTTACGTTTTTTGTAACTAGTGACAAAGGTAGTATTTATAGAGGAATAAGCTGCCTAGAGAACCAATGAAACCGACATAGCTCTCAGAATTGCTAAACTTAAAAGTGGCAGTGGGCGGGGCACATTGCTCGTAGAACAGATGGCCGTTGGGGCAGTTGGGGGTCTCGAGTGGCGACCACGCACCGGAAAGCGTAGTGTAGGCAGGCCTCCCACTCGGTGGACCGATGACCTGGTGAAGGTCGCGGGAAGCCTCTGGATGCGGGCAGCGCAGAACCGGACGTCGTGGAGATCTTTGGGGGAGGCCTATGTCCAGCAGTGGACGTCCTTCGACTGATATGATGAAGCTGTAATAATTGCCTGTAATCGCCTGCAGGATCGTGCACTTTCCATACAAAACACGTGAAAATAATTACGTACTTGAAGCGCCGCCATACCCTGGGCACTTCATACAACGGGACAGAAATGACATTTCAAAAAAGACATGACGGAACAAACAAAATGGCGGAGAAATCCTTTACATTCGGGGGGGGGGGGGGGGGCTAGTGCCAGCTTATAACGTGTATTTATTGTTATTACCTATTTCGCATATTGGAGTTTTTGAATTCGCAGCAACTATCCCACTGCGGTGTCTATACTGAAATTACCCTATATTATGTATATACATACTTTGGCGCCGCGGTCCGCCTAAATGCGCTGCCACCTCCCTCCCACGAGGTACTGTGCTACGCATTTTCATTTTTTATTTTTCCTAGGAAGCACTATATCATGCACGTCGGTCGGTTACGTTCGGTAAAATAATTTATGGGATGCGCTAGATTTTTTTAAGTTAAATGGTTAAATGCACGCTTATGGCGCAACGGCACTTAAAAATATGTCTTTTTCTTTTTCTTTACGTGTAAAGAGGGAAGTAAATAACCACACTTTTGCACTTTTTCGATGTTTTTCGTTTTTATTTTCATCATATTTATCTTAAATAAAAATCCATTCGATGGTTTCCCTTCAGTCACCTATGAACTTTATTTCAGTAAATAAATCATATTATCAAATTACTTATTTTAAGAATAAAACCGAAAATAGACGATAAAATGGCTCGACAAGAGGTACCTTTGCGAAATTATTCTATCGAGCCAACTTTATTAAATCGTGTTTCCAGTCGATATAGTCACTCGTAACTATTCTCAATAATACCAATATGTTTTCCTAGAATTTAAATTTACTGTTAACTATTTGAAAAATGAATTCTAAAAACCTGTTTAAGTGGATTTTTAGGTACCACTGGGCCTTAACCAAATATATATACTTTGCCTTAACTATGAGTCAGTTGTAAAGGCATATTACAGCCAAGGGAAGAAAGGTATATAGGCGCAGAGTTTTCGGCTTCAGCGCGCGTCATACTATTCTCAATGTACGCATGATCTGGTTTTTTACCCGACTGCGCCAGAAGGAGGGTTATGTTTTTCGAGAGTATGTATGTATGTATGTATGTATGTTTGTATGTATAATTGTTTGGCACGCTCTGCAGCCTGAACGGCTGGATGGATTTTGGCTTGAGAGGTGTCGTTAAATTCGTATTTACTGTGAGAGTGACACTGGGTATATCAAAATAAAAAAAAAGAAAATGGCGGATTTTTGGCGCCAAATTCAAATGTTTGACATGCTCTGCAGCCTGAACGGCTCGATGAATTATAGCTTGAGGGTTGTCGTTAGATACATTTTTACTGTGAGAATGACACTGGGTATATCAAAATATTAAAAAAAACAAAATAGCAGATTTTCCGGAGAATTACAGCAAGCGGTATTTGTTGACGACCGCACAATAAAAAAATATCAACCAGGAGTTCGTATACGGATTGAACCATGTGCGATTGATTTTGACGCACTTCGAGGACAAGGAAAAATTTAACGCAGGATGGTGCCCTTAATCCTAAGTTGGGGCTGTAACTGTCCACAAACTTCAGGGTGCTACACACGATTTGGCACTTGTAGACCTCGGCTCACATATATTTGGTCAAAGTCAAGCATATGTAGCTCTTAGTCGAGTTAAAACATTAGCTGGACTAGTCATCTGCTCACTTGATCCTAAAAAACTTTTGAATCGGCCACACGATCAGAATTCTTTTATAGAGGTTCAACGTTTACGAGAATATTATTCTATCAACTGTTAAGTTAATAATCTGCGTAATCTTAATGTGTGTCATGTGTATATAGGTTACTATACAAACTCATTCAATAATAAACTACAAAAAATGAATAAAATAAAAAACGGTAATTTAAAAAACTAAAAAACCCGCCTGCATTTCTGTGTAATTTGGAAATGAAAAACCCTAAAACAAGAAAGTCGTCATACCCGATTGCACTTAACTCAAGAAAAATTGTAGCAGTCGGGACCCATTCTAGAAATGGATGCATAGTGAACTGAGAGCACATACCTATATTACATTGCAGATTACTCCAATATACTGACTAGACGGCTGACTTTCTAAAATGGGTCCCGACTGCTACAATTTTTCTTGAGTTAAGTGCAATCGGGTATGACGACTTTCTTGTTTTAGGGTTTTTCATTTCCAAATTACACAGAAATGCAGGCGGGTTTTTTAGTTTTTTAAATTACCGTTTTTTATTCTGTATGCTGAGCATCAAATCAAATTGCATTTGATCGTTCATGTACTTGCTAACCGACTTCCAACAAAAGGAGGAGGTTCTCAATTCAACTTTATATTTTTGTATGTTTGTTACGCGACATCTTTGCATATTGTGAACAGATTTTCATGTTTTTTTTTTCACAATTGGTAAACTTATGATTCTTTTTTATTCGATGCGGCCAGGTTGGTCCCAAATAAATAAATCGCTAAAATATTTTTTTTTGATAATTAACAAAAAAAAATGCACTAAGTTTTTGCTATTAAAGTCGATTTTAACGTGTTATCGTTTCCAATAATGTCTGTATTAATAGTAAGTACGTTGCATATCATAATATCAGCTCTTAACGTCCCCACCGAGGGGCACGAGCCTACCCTGAATTAGGGCGATCGGGCCTTAGTCGACCACGCAGGCCCAGTGCGGGTTGATCGACTTCACACACACAGTCTAAGTATAATGCTTACCTACTTAATTTAAATATCGAAATAAAATTGTATATCTACTTATGACCAGTTTTCGATGTCGAGTGTTCCATCTACTTATGTGACGACTTTTGATACGAGCAAGAGCTTTCACGCGTGAAATCATATTATATCAGCTCATATACGTCCCCAACGAGGGGCTCAAACAGTGGCGTAACTTAGGGTGGCATAGGGCTGGCAAAATGCCACGGGCCCCGACCCGAGAAGCCGGCTCAAAAGTGACCTAACATTTTTAGTCAAATTTAGTTAAATTTATAAAATTTATTTATAATATTATTATTATTATTATAACAGCTCATATACGTCCCCACCGAGGGGCTCGAGCCTACCCTGAATTAGGGCGATCGGGCCTTAGTCGACCACGCGGGCTCAGATACTAGTAATTACTTTGTGGCAGATGTACTGCACTTCCTATGACGTTTCTTAACCTACACGTTTATTTACCTACACCTTCCCACTGTCAGACAATACACGGAAACATGGGTATTAAGGAGTTCGACATAGCGGTTATAACTGCGTATACGGGCGGGCGGCGAGTGAATTGCTGGCGGCGACTATCACTTTTTCAGTTCATCGATATATCAGGCACGCCCCGTCACTCGGTCGAGCAGGCGAGATAAGTACCTACACATTGGCGCGGCCTGCAGGTACAGTCGCCGCCGCAATTCACGCGCCGCCAGTGTACGCAAATATAACCGCTAAGTCGAGCGCCTTAATACCCAAGTTTCCGTATATTGTCTGACAGTGGGAAGGAGTAGGTGAATAAATGCGTAGGTATTTTCGTTTTATAAGTAAGTGCAATATATGTTACGAAGTAACTAGTATCTCATCTGTGGATATACATACTGTCTAATCCTTTTGGTAGATTTACTTGAGTGGTAGATTTGTTTATTTATTTTATTTATTTAAGGAAAACTTACAGACAAATAAAAAA
Organism: Coleophora flavipennella; assembly: GCA_947284805.1. NCBI lineage: Eukaryota > Metazoa > Arthropoda > Insecta > Lepidoptera > Coleophoridae > Coleophora > Coleophora flavipennella. The sequence continues at coordinate 7,671,081 of OX369288.1, forward strand.
CTATAAACAAACTTAAATGGATAAAACCAGTGCCATTAAAAAGTTTCCACCAATAAAATTTTACAAAGCGTATCACTAAAAACAAATATAAAAGATCTAAATTAAGAACAAAATTAGCTGAAACTATTTTAAGGGCAAGTTCAGCAAACGAAACTGTACAACCTTTTCTTTAGCGACCATACTGAAATCTAAGAAAAAAAATACAATAAAAAAATAAGAAATCTTAATGAATCCAGCACTGGCCATCGTACCGTAGCAGCCGCAGCCCACGCGCCTCCGCCACAGATGATAATAGCACAAGCCTCAGCTCCGATCCTTTACCCGCTACCTTCCTTCTTACATCCCAAACTTGTGGTTACAAACTTCATAGCACACCGCCATGTCCAAATACTGTTGTACGGCATTTCACAATGAAACACTTAACTTAGGCACCTGGCACGCCTCCAGCAGTTGGTCGCACGTAAACTGGCGCTGCCAGCTGCGCCAATTTGTTTCTACTGGCGGGGCCCTTCGTGGGTGGTCGCCATTATTGTCAAGGGTTAGAAAAACAAATATTTCGCAATGTTTTTGTATGGGAACTATTTAGAAAACTTATATCGATGAAATCGTCTTTAACTGACTACCAGACTAAAATATTTGTGTATGAAATTATGTGAGAAAAAATTCAACAGTCTAAGCTAAAGATAGGGTAAGTAGGTATTGCACTTGTACCTAAAAAAATGTGAAATATGAATGCTACAATAACAATTCTTAATACAATAACATTGTATTGCTTACCCGGTTTATTGGGAATTTCAACAACACAGAGTTTTCTATGCAAAACAACAAAACAATCAATAAACAATCACTTTTAACACCACGTACGCGCACCGCCCGAGCGCAGCGGAAAGCACTGACTGATTCGAAGGAGATTTCTATCGAAAATCATTCACCGTTGGCTTTTTACTCATTCCTAACTCTATCCTAGTCTTACCAAGGAGCTTTAGCAAACGTTAGACGCACGCAGCGATAGTTTTCGCTCCATAATCAGGTATGAAGTGAGTCACTTCCCGCGAACAGGGCCCCGTCCAGCAGCCGGACGCTGCCAGATGCGCAAACTCCCGCGCGACCGACTATCGGTTGCTTGCCAGATGCGAAAATAGCAAAAATAAGTCCGTGCCAGGCGAGTGGTTAGGTAGGTCACACACAATCTGTCGTTAGGCTTTGAGCAACGTAACTCAATGAGTGCGCGACAGTAACTGAGATATTTTTTCCGCGCATCACAGTTGCTTGTAGCCTTGTAGGCGCTTGCTCGTAGGTGTGTACATACATGTCGCGTGGAGAAAAATCGTTCAACGACCTCAAACGCCTCAAAGGAAGGAGCCGCCGCCTTCAATTTCAATTTCTTCTTTTTCGTAAAGTGTTAATACCTGTTAGGTTGTATTTTACTACCTACAGCTAAAAGGAACTGTAAGGTTTTAAGTATTTTAAATATGAATTGATTGAGAGAACTAGCAAAGGTCAATGGCCGGGCACAGTGCACAGTTTCGTTGCGGCACGGCACGAACCCAGCGATGTAAACAAAACAGGGCCGTACTACGAGAATATTATTTATTTAAGTAGGCAATAATGGAATGTGGTGTTTTTTTTTTAGAATTCGGTATGGTCGCTGAAGAAAAAGTTGTTCAGTTTCGTTTACTGAACTTGCCCTCAAAATAGTTTCAGCTAATTTTGTTATATACCTTCCTTATATACAAGCGTAGTTCCGCTTTAATACAAAAATTAGATGCCGGATTGAAACCATTAAACTTTGAAAATAGATTTTAGTAGACACTCGATGTTCGATGTTTATAATTAGTTTCCGATATACTAATAAAAATTGAAAAAAAATAAGAGAGGTTTCAAACTTTAAGTACAAAACTAATTTAAGCCGTCGTTTAGTTATATTTTAATTTACTACGATAAAAACTAATTACAAACATTGATATGTGTCTACTCAATATATTCACAAAGTTTGGATTCAATCCGGCATGTAGTTTTTGTATTAAAGCGGAACTAGCCCGAACTAGCGAAGTCCTTGTATGGAAACTCAAGCTACCTGGGGACCTATAAGTCAAAGCTTAAAATAAGTCGAATTGAAAGACAAATTCAACTCTGTAGTTTAAAAAAGCTGTCCCAGTAGACTTTAGTATTTGATATAATTTAAACTTAATACTCCACGCGTTACTGAGTAAAAGAATCTTGACGAACAGACAGATTGACAACCAAGTTATCCTAGGGTCTTTTTCGTTTAAGGTACACAACCCTAAAAACTAGAATTAACCGGTAACCCAGAATACACAATACGGTGAAGGAAAACAAACATCGTGAGGAAACCTGCACACACCTGCGAAGAAACTCGAAGGTTGTGTGTGAAGTCGACCAACCCGCACTGGGCCCGCATGGTCGACTAAGGCCTAGTTCAGGGTAGGCTCGAGCCCCTCTGTGGGGACGTATATATGAACTGATATGATGATGATGACACGATAGAATACTCTTTCTAGCTACTTGAGTTTCAGTAATATCTCAGACCCTCATTACCAAGGCAATAATGCCATTAGTAAAATCAAAGGATTCCCGCTATTATTGTACGGTGTCACAGCTGATGACGCGACTATTGTCTAGCGGCGAGCTACGTTCCTTTGCACAAAGAGAGTACTGAACATTCAGGAGGATACTGTAAGAAATTCAGACCACAGTAAACGTGGTATATAATTAAGGAACTGCAAAAAATAGCTTTCTTAAAAGTTCTTTGAGTAGAAATTTTATTAAATCGTTATGGTGGCATTTGCTTAAGGCTTTAAGATGCCTCAATCCGAGCAGGTTGATACGTGGTAAAATAATATCGAACGTAAGTCTATTCAATTGAAGTTCAAATCAATGCGGCCTTCAACGTGGCTGTTACGTTGGGACCGAACGCACAATTCTCGATTTTTACATGTTTTTATTACTTTTCTGTAATTTCAATTATGTTAAAAAAAAACGTGTTAAAGGTCTTAAAGTGTGTTGGTTTCATTCAACATTAACTTTTTGTTTTCGAGAAATTTTGCAATTAATGCCAAAAACAGGGTCCACAATATATTATTTTTTTTACATCCAAAGTGGTAATATTTTCAAAACTGCATTCAATTAAATCGTTTTTTTATTCATCATATCAGCTCATATACGTCCCCACCGAGGGGCTCAAGCCCACCCTGAATTAGAGTGATCGGGCTTTAGTCGACCACGCGGGCCCAGTGCGGGTTGGTCGACTTCACACACAACCTGTGGGTTTCTATACGCAGGCATGTGCAGGTTTCCTTAATTTTAAGTATATTATATACAGGGTGTAACAAAATTTGTATAGGTCCCATTAACTGGCGCTTCTACTCATCATACTGAACAATTTTTTTTATTCTTCAGACAAATCAATCAGCTGATCGACCAATTTTGTGAATTTTAGTATGGAGAATCCAATTTTTTTTTGAGAATTGACTATAGGTTCCTTGGGGAAAGTTGTTCAGTATGATGAGTAGAAGCCTCAGTTAACGGATCCTACACCAATTATCTTACACCCTGTATATTTTCCATAGTGATATCTTTACAGTCTTTCAATAATTTGAATTGAATATTGTCATTTGACCCACCTTAGGGCCCTTAAACGAGTACATCTCGAGTTCATTGTTCGGAGCGAACCATTAGTATTTATAATGTAGTTAAAATGTACTTAATTTATGTCTACAGAGCGTTCTGTGCCCAATCTATTCGATTAAAATCTCCTTTACTGAGGTATAAACTGTTACTCAACGGAAGCGCGAACACTAATACAATTCTCAGTGAGAGTGGTTAATTACCGAACTCCAAGCGAATAATAGTTCATTGGATCCAGCGGCAGTCTGGGGATTTCAGATTCATTACACAGAATTTGATTCATTCCTCGTTCATTTAATAAGCGGCTGTTGTTTGCGAATAGATAACAAAGTTTGCTAAAACCTCACTTTAGCGGCGAAATAGGGGACGGGCGGGCAAGAGAATGAAAATGAAAAAATGAAAAATGTTTATTTTAGTAACAAAAATATACAAAAATATATACAGACATGGATGGAACCCCCTATTAAGTATAAGAATACCTGTGCCAGGAGGTCCCGCTCTTCCGTAGTAATTAGTTTCTTAACTTGAAATAAACAATATAAATTAATAAATTGTCAAATAAATTGTACATTTCATAATCCCTAGTGTGTGTGTGTCTGTGTGTGCGTGTTTTGTGTTCCACCTTTATTTGTTTATTTAACAGTATAAACAAATAAAGTTTAAACAATCACCTGCATTAGTGGCTCAACTTCCTCGTAAGTGAGGAAATTTAGCCAGGTCATTAATTTTTCTTTACATTTATTTAGCGCTAAAGGGTACAAAGTATTTTATTTATTTTGTTAGATTCTTAGATTGGTTGTTATATTGATTTATGGCGAAAGCAGTCTTAACTGGATCTAGTTTACACGCTTCTTGTCTTCTCTTTTTAGTTATGTTAGCGTAGAATGAGCTAAGGTGCAGTCAATTTTGTAGTCAGTCTTATTTTCATGAGAAACTATCATTAATGAACTTAATATGCAGTGAAAAAAAAAACAACACATAATAAGTTATGTCCATTATCCTATTTGCCCGCAGCGGGCGCCCAAAAAGAATTTCCCGGTAAGTCAAAATGGATTATATCAGTCAGTCAAAACATTCATCACAAAAATATGACCCTCACCTGTATGGCGCATAGGATTAGCAGGCCTCATGTGTCCACTCTCGACAGGTGTCACATTGTATCCAGTCTTCAACTGGGAGTCGAATATACTGTACATAGCAGCAGCATACTGTGCAGAAGTAGTCTTTTTAATTTTTCTTTGCATTGTATGTAGTTCGAGATCTTTTCCTTATTTTTAAATTTTAAGTTCTAGCCATAGTTTGTGTTTCAAACTTCATATTTTTCTTAATAGAGCATCTTGTTTTTCCTTCTGCTCTTTTTATTAATTTTGGCCTGTTCCTTTTTGCCCACCAAGTATAAATACAATAGTATGTTATGCAATAAGTAAAAAAGGACGGATTTAAAGCGAGGGTCATAGAAGAACCACGAGTAAATGAAGGATCCTAACGACAGAATCAAGACCGTAGGGAGTGATTAAAGTGTTAGAATACTGAGCAACGTGAGTGATTCATGGTCCCCGATATAAATCCGTTTTATTCAAGAGTTGCATACTATACTTTATACCATGGCTACGAGAAAAAGAAAAAAATAACCGACAAAAGACATTTAATTAAGAAAAAAGAAAGGTTAACTTATTTTAAATGCACATTAAAATTGGAACATTAGGGTAGTATTAAAAATATCGCCAATTTACTAATGAAATGACGGCAAAAAATATAAACCAGTTTTTATTTTATTAACTGACTTAAAAAAAGAATAGGTTTCCCAATTTGACCATATATATAGATATCCCAATGGTCGTACCATGATAAGGAAACCAGGATCTGATGATGGCATCTCAGAGAAATCGAGGGGAACCTTAGTTTCCTGTTTGAGGTCGGTTTTTTGTTAAAAATTATTAATAAACAATGATTGGCAGTTTGTGTGTAGAAAAAAACGGTCTATATACAACTCAGGCAGCTCAGAAGGTAGTAGGTTCTATAATTACGAGCCTGGACATTAGGTCCAAGGTTGCAGATGTTTTATGTGACCTAACGAAGGCTTTTGACGTTACCGTAAATAAATTACTGCTGGAGAAATACATGTTATGGTATAAGAAATAATGTTCCCCAGCTTCATAAATCATTTCTATCGGGCAGTAAGCAAACAGTTGAATTTTCAGTAGATGATTGCAAACATAGATCTCAACCAGGTTATGTAAATGTAGGAAACCAGAGGGATCTGTGCTAGGGAATACTATGTTTTTAACGTTCATTAATTACCTACCCTCTCACATAACCGAAGGTCTTATCGTGCTTTTCGCTGACGATGCCACAGTTATAGTACAGTATATATATTAGTGCTAGGTTATATATTAGTATTACAAATTATAGTGTGCACAAAAACAAAAGAACATCTTAACACTAAAATAAAGAACATATTTAAAACTTTACAAGACTGGTTTACATGCAATGAACTTATTCTAAACTAGCTGTGCCCGCGTGGAGGTTTTGAATTTTCCCCCGGACACTCTTGAATTTTCCGGGATAAAAGTATCCTATATATAAAATTGTGTATAGTGGTTCCTATACCCGGGTTATAAGGAATACAAAATTTTATCAAAATCGGCCTGGTAGTTTTTGCATGATGCGCGAACATACAGACAGGCAGACAGACCAAAATTACAAAAGTTGTTGTTTTGGCCTCTATATCGTTAGTAATGTCAAAGAGGAACTATAATTATCTTTGGTAATGTCCACTACAGTTATTATTTTCCATAAATATTTCATGTACAGACACGGCCCCGTTACAGTTTTATCATAGGTATAGATATGACCAAGTCTAACATTATACTCTTCACAGGCAAAACGGTCCCCATCCCTTATGTTTAAATTGTTCGATGCCGCTATCAATAGTTATAGGTTCCTTGGCCTTTGTCTTGATCAGAACCTCAACTGGAAAATTCATATCGACCAATTATGCGAAAAACTGAGCGGAGCTGCATACACATTACACAATCCGGAAACTCCGTCCACTGGTTTCAGTAGACGTGCTGCGTGAAATATATTTTGTCTTTTTTCATTCGATGATCGCTTATTATGGTATTTATTATACTTTGGGGAAACTCCACATAAGATGCTAATCGAGTTTTTGTTCACCAAAAACTAGCAATAAGACAGTTAACTGGCACAAACCACGAATATCGTGTCGTTCTCTTTTCTCTAAAAATCGAATCCTGACTGTTCACAATACTCATTTGAATTAATCTTGTACGTGAGGCAAAATATGTCTCAATAGGGATGACGAATGCTAGTCATCTGATTTACTTTTTATCATCTGTCAAAAACGACATTTTGTTCTAAAAATGTTTGAAATACCTAGGCGTGACGTCATAGTTTAGCAGCGTCATTTATGTACTCATTTTGTGATTTTGGTGAAATTAAAATCAAAGGCTTGATGGAAAATAAAATGAGTAAAATTTTCCGAAGTTTAAGTAGGAGGGAAATTTAGTGATCAATAGTTCATAATTTATTTCTGATGCTGTCGTCACCCCTACTCGCCGGAAATCGTGTATTGAAGAATACTGGCAGGGTGCAAGCTGTGCCCCGGCGCACTACACTAGCTATGAACAATCCGCGCGTAATTTAGTCAATATTTTATGAACGACTATTATACCAGCCCCAGTGCGCGAAAAATCAGATGAGAAAACATTTAGGCGCCATTTGAAAAACTTTTAAAAAACGAAATATCTATTTCTGTAAACTTCATCGTCTATTTTCTGTAAACTTCGTGCTAAATTGGTTACCTACAGGACAGGCATTGCCTAGTGTAGGACCCAAGCTACCCCACTTGTGCAAACAAATTTAAGAGTTACTCTCTCACACACACTACTTTTCTACTGCACCATCTTATTTGTTCTTCTCCTCGTAAGATTTATCTGTATACCAGCTTAGGTTGTAGTGCCATACGTAGAAATGTAATACAGAGATTGTTAGCAATAACGTAACTATTGTGAAAGAGATCAAATAAATAAATTATTATTATTATTATTATTATTATTAATTTTTTAATTTATTTTTTGACGATCACCTCACTATATTCTAAATTTTATAATTTGACATGTATATTTTATGAATTTGTGATGTATGATAATCTAATCTAATCTATTCTAATGATAAAATCCTTGTCGAAAATGTCGAACAATCATATATCGAGGAGTTATTTGCACAAGGAGTTTGAATGTCGAGTATCCTTTGCACAAGGAGTTTGTATCGAGTATTTTTTTGCGAATGGAGGTTGTATAGCATTGAGATGGAGGTCGAATATATTGGTGTGTTCGAAATTCAAACACCAAAATAGTAATTAAAGGCGCTTTTTAGTCACTGTTTTCAGTAAGTAAAATATTTTTTAGAGGGGCAAAAGAATATTGTGACCTTCGAAAATCGTTTTTTTTTTCGTCGAAAATAATTTTTCGACGTACACTTCCACGTTTTTCTAACACTGCTGTTTGCGGGGTACTGATCGGATGAGGTAAGTAACGACCGATCGTATGACACTATCTATATCTCTTTCTAGGTATAACTCGCGAAGCTATACAAAACACTTCTTGCCCGCTCTATTCGTTTTGCCCGTCTGTCTCCTAGGTAGTTAGCGAAGTTGAGAGTAATTCCTTACTTAGTGTATCTTTCATGAGTATTCACAAAATTTCGAGTGCTCTGTCAGCTATGCTAGGATAACATGAGATGAGTGAAAATTGCGTTATGAATATAACTGAGATTTTTTACATAATTTTGTTCATGACGCAATTTGATAGGTCAATTTGAACAAATCTGTCAATCTCCTTTGTATGGCAATAGTTCAATTCCCTTCCCATACTGAGCAGGTGAGATCTCAAACTAAATAGACTTATTTGGTCTGAGGGTGAGATATGACTTCTCATCGACACGATAGAAGAATAAAAATTCCCTCCTAGCGTATTTACAGTGGAAATGGGCTGGATGAGCGAGGATATGCGACTTACGAGGCGAGAATCGAAAAATTATTGATGTAAACATACTTGTAGGTATCAGCCTGCTTGACCATCCAAAATCATCATATCAGCCAAAAGTCGTCCAGCGCTGGACATAGGCCTCCCCCGACGTTGTGAGTTTTGCCGTAATCGCCACGCACAATGTGCTGTGTGGTAGCACAGTGAGCGCAAAGGACGATGCTGTCCATCCTCCGGTTTTTGATCCCTTAGTCAGCTCTTACGACACCCTCAGGAAAAGATGAGGTGGTACTATAGGGCCGCGCCACTGGCTAATCATAGGTATAGTGAACATTACGAACGATTTTAACCGCCTTCGTAGCTCAGAGGCAAAGTTCACTGGCTTTACACAGGAGGTTGCGGGTTCGATTCCCAGCGGGGTCAGTTGTAAGACTCGGTTTGGTTGGTGGTAGGGCATTTTCTAAGCCCGCCTGGCCTAGCTACCACCATATTATTATCTAAGTCTTGCCGCCAAATATCAATGATGATATCATAGGTGTGTTCCGGCATGAAAATAAGATAGCCAGTTCCCCATTGCGTTGGGGAATCTTGGTAAGCCCGCTTCGATATTCGGCAACATCGTCACTTACCACCAGGTGAGATGTTGTCAAGGGTATACCAATTGTGAATTTAAAAAAAAAATATTGAAATCATGCCATCCCTTGTCCACCAAAGATTTCCAACCAAAGATTTCCAAAGCCTGTTCATGTTAATTCCTATCAGACGCTTCCTATTCATGGCTTATAGCACAGCCAGTGGAATATCAGCTTGAAGCTTAGACAATTACGTGAGGATTTCACAAACTATCTGTTGAACTAATTACAAGTATATTAAATGTCTGGGGAAGTGCCTGAGCTGGGCTTCAAACCCTATGGGCATAACCCAACCTATACCTACTTCAAGACTACAAGCTTCAGTCCAGTCTAACCCACGGGACTTATACGTAACATACAATTTTCAAGATTTGAATTAATAACAGAAAAGCAGGTATTATGGGGCTTGTTAAAAGATAATGACTCGCTGAGTACATACAAATTGACAAAAGTTGCGCCGAGAACTACGGCAATTACAGCTTATTATGCTCACGTCGAATCCATCCTTCGGTACGGAGTAGTAATCTGGGGCAACGGCACAAATATTAAAAATGTTTTCATTGCCCAAAAAAAATGTATACGCGCAATATACGGAGTAGCACAAGACGTATCTTGTAGACCGCTATTTAGGAGCTTGAAGATCTTGCCGCTACCATGTCTTTACATATTTGAGGTGGCTAAATTTGAAAAACGATATGAGAAATCATTTTACCAAAAAGCGCGACAAGTAAATGCCAGAGTAAAAAGAAACCCTAATAGGCTGGTTATAAGCGACGTTCCAAAAACGACCTGTTATAAAAAAGAATTGTTACTGGATGGGTTACGTTATATATAACAAAAAACCAGAATCATACAAAGACCTTCCTTATAACAAGTTTCAAAAATGTCTACGCGAATGGCTGCTTCAAAACATGTTCTACTCTCTTTATGTGATTTTTGGATCACAGGTTAGTGGTGCAGAATTAAAAAAAATAATTAAACATGTATATTTCGGATCATCAGAAGGGTTTTGGCCGTATCTAAGAAATAAACTCGTCTTCGAGGAGTTTTGGAGTGTGCAATCAATATTCACACACGGCTTCACGATGATTCGGATGAAAACCGATTATTTTATAGACTGCGATGAGTTCGGCACGGGGCTGGCTTCCCAAGTTGACAGTTCAGCTGCTCGATCAAGTGTTCGTAAAATAATTGGCGCCTCTGTCGTAGCCTCTGTAGGTAGGCTGCATTGTCTTTAATGTTTTGATAATCACAACGATTCTGATTGGCTAACAAACAAGTACCAACACTACCAACTTCCGGGTTCCGGTCTCGCACAGACCATGCCTTGGCCAAAGATGACTATTATTACTACCCTAGCTAACCGCTTGACGTTTCAAGATAAAAAACACGGTATTTCGATGCATGCATAGATGGCGCCACGTCTTTGCGCTCCGACATATATGACTGTAAGATTTAAATACGCACCTACCTTTTATTGCTGTGTTAACATTTGCATGCTATATTAATGGCAAAACAAGTGATTCTGTATTTTTAAATAGAACATCTCACTTTTAGTACCTTGTTTAAAAGCGAATAAAGAATTTCTTACTTACTTACTATACTTTAATGGAAATTTTAAACGACAAACATGAATAATATCAAATCAAAACAAATCAAATAATTTTTATTGCAGATTGTAAAAATCCATAGAATTGTTAGTTCAACCACTTAAAAACTTTGTTAGTAAAATTATCAATTCAAATTATCAATAAAATCACATAATAATAACATAAATTAAATAATAACATCAAATAAAATTGTCGAGCTGCTGGCTAGAGGCGACGAGGCTCGACGGCGCCACACCCTGGACACTTCATACAACGGGCCAGAAATGACAATTAAAAACGAATGACGGAACAAACAAAATGGCGGCAAAATCCTATACGTTCGACAACCAAACTGTTACCAATCTGTATCAATCTGGGTGACCGAGGGGGTGAGGTCGCAATCTAGAGAGCGGCAGGGAGTGCCCATACTGTATGTTAGTACTAATATTAATACGAGTACTTTGACGGCGCGACGGGAGCGTGCAGCCGCGCCCAGCGCGCCAACAGCGGTGAGTCCCAGCGCTCTGCCGGTGCACTCAGGATACCGTTTGTGCTAGACCGAACACGATTTAGTGGTGAGGCGCAACGCTTTCGCATTATTGCAAAAAAACAATCGATCTGCAAGGTTTGGCTTTGATGTTTTTGCTGTGTGCTGGTTGCCGTGATATTCCTATTTTCTTGTTGTAGGTACATACGAGTACATACTATAATAGATATTATAATATTTATAATCTAATCTACACTTCATGTTCATCAGAATTCCGATAGGAAATGCATTACCTGTACTGGAACGTACTTCAGAGGAGGTGCACGTTTTAATGTACATCTTGTTTTTCGTACTTTCGTTTCTTGCACCATAAACAACGAAAAATTTTCATAAAAAATAAATAGAGGTTTCATAAAAAATAAATTTATTCGCGACTACATAAACGATTTGGAGTTATCCGTCCGCCGCCCGGGGAGGATGTGCGCTCTCAGGTCGTCGTGTGCTTCGGAGGTGTATCGTGGCGATGATGGAGGAGACACTTACTAGTTTCGGGGCCGCCTTTTTCAAGCCAGTCTTTACGGTCACTCCGTCACCACCCACCACTTGTGCCATCCCCGTATGGCACATTCCCTGGGGCCCTGCATCGGACGCGCTGGCTATATCCACGGCACGTTTGGTGCAACCCCTCCTAACTTACGCATTATCCCTCCGATGAAGGATTTTACAGGTCTTGATTGACTTAAATCCATGGGGGGGAGTTTTAGTCGGTACGTTCAGCCTTCAACTCTGAGTTCCACATAACCAGTACAGCCGGGCTGTATTGGTATGCTTGATGCTTCTCTCCCCCTCCTTCCGAATAAGGGAAAAAATCGATCTGCGCCTCAGCAAACATTGTTGATGCACTACAGTGTCTCGGCAACCCAAACAGCATCCTGAACGCGCTATTATACTGCACGCGCAGTGCGCTGTATGCCCGCCGCGTAAAGTCAACCCATAAACTGCACGTGTAGAACGTTTAGCAGTAGGATTTGAACAAAGATTTATATGTACTGTAGTTTATTTAGAAACAAGCGATTAACTCTGTGGAATATATTTTCCTGTAGTTAAAATTTGACACTATGTACTCAGCGATTAATTATTTTAATTAGGTTTGGGGGATCCCCTTAATAGATTCTTGATCACCATCATATCAGCTCATAATATACGTGCCCACCGAGGGGCTCCAGCCTATCCTAAATTAGGGCGATCGATCGGGCCTTAGTCGACCACGCGTGCCCAGTGCGGGTTGGTCGACTTCACACACCACCTTCGAGTTTTTTCGCAGGCGTGTGCAGGTTTCCTCATGATGTTTTCCATCACCGTAAGAGTGTCGAATAAACGTACATATGAAATCGAAATTCGAAAACACATTGGTACGTTGCAGAACTCGAACCACGATATACCAGGCAGTAGACTAGACTCTTGTCGGTGCAGCATCCATGTCAGTTCAGTTGTGCAATTCCCCCCATCTTTTTATATTCAAAAATGTTTCCTTTATTTCCCTGTACGACTTAATATTCTTCATCAACTTTGAATTAGATATAATCACTTTTACAGTTCATCGATATGGTAGATTTACTTGAGTGTTAGACTTATTTTTTTTTTCGTTTCGTTTTATTTAATTATACTTTATTTTATATTTTACATTATTCTATTTAATTTTTGCTTTGCTTTGCTTTGCTCTGCTTTGCTCTGCTCTGTTCTGTTCTGTTCTGTTTTGTTTCGATTTTCGGCTGATATGATTTTTAAAATAACACAAACAAGAAGAAAATACCTGTTTTTTTATTAAAAACTTGAGTGCGTTTGGCTACACCTCACCTGATGATAAGTGCCGATGCAGTCGACGATGTAACACGCAAGCTCAAATAGTGTCCATTCACTCTCGACTTGAAGATACCTAAACTATACGAATACGGACGCTGGCAGGGAATTCCATTCTTTGGTCGTTCGCATAATGAACGAAGAAGCAAAAGGTTTCTCGCGACTTTGAACCTGTGATTTTTTTTGGGTCAACAATAAAGGGCGAACTTTTTATATTTTCTCATTTCTTTCTAAGGAGGGGGTGCGGTGGGGGGGGGGGGGGGGGTTAGGTAATCATTAATCCGAATCTCGTTCACAAGGAGCACGCGTTTTCCCCGACCATACAAAGAAACCGCCCAAGCGCTGTTAAAAAGTTTTAATAAACGTTTAAAGGTAAAAAAATGTTGTAAGCTATTTTCTCTTGGAGAGTTTGATAAATCAGAAAACAAATGGCCAAGCGCGAGTCGGACTCACGCACCGAGGTTTCCGTACCACCACACCCCTCTACACAAATAGAAAAATAATACCTATCCTTACTAAATATTATAAATGTGAAAATGTGTTTGTTTGTTTGTTTGGTACCTTTTCACGCTACAACGCCTTAACCAATATTGATGAAATTTGGCATGCAAGTAGCCTCTGTCACGGGGAAGGACATAGACTACTTTTTATCCCGTGAAAATGGCATAGTCTGATGCAGTTCCTGAGGAAACTAAAAAAATACTCTTTTTTTGGTTAATTTCTTTAACATCGCAACGGAAAAGTAAGGTGATTTTTTTGTATACCTAGTATTGGTTGCCCCTCAACTACATAAACTGCTAATCAGATTAGTCCGATATATTTCCTGATGGATCTCAAAAACTCATGTCCACGCAAGCGGCTCGCGCACCACCCACCCTCAAGGAAAGTCATAAAACGATGTATACGCGGGCGAATCCGCGGGAAAAAGCTAGTTCTTTATAAACAAAAGATATCAGCGCATGCGACAGAAAAAAAGCCGTTTTTTTATTTACAATTGGTAAGCCCTTGGCATCATCTCACCTGATGGTAAATGACGATGATGTCAAAGATGGAAGCGGGCTTACCAAGATTCCCCAACGATATGGAGAACTTGCTATCTTATCTTCAAGCCGGAACACATCAATGTTGTTAACACTGATGTTTGGCGGCAAGACTTAGATAAGATGGTGGTAGCTAGCCAGACGGGCTTAGAAAATGCCCTACCATCAACCAAACCGAGTCTTACGAAGTTGACCCCGCCGGGAATCGATCCCGCGACCTCCTGGTGTGAAGCGAATGGACTTACCATTACGCCACGGAGGCGGTTGAACATAAAATAAATCTAGCGCACTGAAAATTACATTACAGCTTATGAAACACTTATTTTCTGTCGCTCAGCGCTTCTTAGATCTGTGCTTACACTTTGGTAGTGATGAATGCGAGTCATTAAAGGAGTGTTAAGTGGTTAGTATCTACTATAGTTCGTTTGCTGAATTAGCTGCAGCTTTGACGGTTTTCGACAAAGGGGCCGCCTTTAGTTCAATCGAGCCGCCCGCCGCGCGCATTGCTAATTTGTCGGCGCCGTGACCAACGTGTTATACAGCTCGGACTCCTTAGCACGAGTAAGACTCACACTTGGCCAGTTTTTATTATATGTTCTTTTACTTTAGCATCAGTACGTATACTATAATATAATCATATAATATAATATAATCAAACCAAGTTTCACGCTTGTATATGTTACCGTTTTTATACCCGCATCCAGCGGCTTCCCGTGGCCTTCACCAGTTCATCGGTCCACCGAGTGGGAGGCCTGCCTGCGGTACCCTTTTACGGTGCGTGGTCGCCACTCGAGAACTTTACTGCCCCAACGGCCATCCGTTCTACGAGCTATGTGCAATATTATGTAATATATTTTTATAAAATAATGTTTCTATTTTATTTTCATTATTTGTTATTAAAGCAGAAATTGAAATACATCATCATGTCAGCTCATATACGTCCCCACCGAGGGGCTCGAGCCTACCCTAAATTAGGGCGATCGGGTTCAGTGCGGGTTGATCGACTTCACACACAACCTGCGAGTTTCTTCGCAAGCGTGTGCAGGTTTCCTCACGATGTTTTCCTTTACCGTAAGAGCGTCGGATAAACGTACATATGAAATCTAAATTCGAAATCACATTGGTACGTGGCAGGATTTGAACCATTACATACCTAGCCATTACACCACCGACGCTTCTGATGGCACCCATTGCGTACGGAACCTTAGAAAATACTTCAGCAATACGTAGCCTCAATATACATGGCTATTTAAGGCTCGACAACACTTACTAGGTACGTGTTCCTTGCTGCACCTACCAGGCCCCCGTCAGTGGGTCGAGCAGGCGAGATAAGTACCTACACATTGGCGCGGCCTACAGGCTGCGCCCCGCTTGTCAGCGCTAGAACGCCGTACAGTCGCCGCCGCAATTCGCACGCCGCCCGTGTACGCAGTTATAACCGCTAAGTCGAGCGCCTTAATACCTATGTTTCCGTGTATTGTCTGACAGTGGTGACTGTAGGCACAGTATATATATTAGTGTAGGTGAATAAATGCGTACGTATTTTCGTTTTATAAGGTAGTGCAATATCTGTTACGAAGTAACTACGAGTAGTATCTCATCTGTGCTCCTACACAGTAGAGGTACAGTCTAAGTATCCAAGGCATGTTATCACCTCAAAATGCTTAAAATCATGAAATTGTACAACTTTATTATTTAAAATTTAAATTTCTTGTAAATGTATTACTCGATTCTATTGAAACTTATACCACGTATTATGAGATATTTTTTTTTATTTATACGCATAAGCGGGGTACGAAATTTTAAAGATTTACTAATTTTTCGAGCTATTTGTATGTTCTTAATTTAATAGATGTTAAGCGAATTAAAATTACTACGAAAACCTTGAATCAAGCTTCAACTTCTCAACCAATCTTGACGAAATTTGGCATGCCCGTATCCTGCGGCATGGAGAAGGTCATAGGCCATCTTTTATCCGGATTTCTTAAATGGTTTACGTGGGATAGCTTGTTTGTGAACTTTGTTTGTTAATTTGTTTGACGTCGCAATGAAGCGAAGGATTGAAGTGATATTGTGCACAGAGATAGTTAAGGGAGTGGAGAGTGACACATACTACTAATTAGCATAGCCTGACATAGTTCCCAAGAGATCTGAAGAAAACTCATTGTACGTCCACGCATGTCGTAGGTAGGTACCTACGCAGAGGAGCAACGAATTGGCGTGATATTTTGCACAGAGATGGTTGCAGGAAAAGGAAGTGATTTGTAGCATAGCCCAACATAAAATAGCATGTGGATTGCTGACATGAAACTTATTTCCATGCCAGCAATCCGCTTGTGACTCGCGCACCGTGCACTTTTGATGAAATTCATAGAAATTATGACCACGCAGGCGAAGCCACAGGTAAAAAGCTAGTAAAAATGATAATGAAAATCGATTTGCAATTAGTGAAGAAATCGTGTAACATACACACAAAAAAAACCGGTCAAATGCGGGTCAGAACCGCACACATAGGGTTTCGTAGCATTATACTAGATGGCGTTTGTTTCTTCACGTTTGAAAAAAAAAACATTATTATTTTTTACTTTCATACAATATTTAGTATTTGTTGTTATAGCGGCTACAGAAATACATCATGTGTGAAAATTTCAACTGTCTCTAGCTATCACGGTTTATGAAATACAGCCTGGGGACAGACAGACGGAATTGAGAACCTCATCCTTTTTGGAGGTTGGTTGAAAAAATAAAACGATCCCTCCTTTCCAGTTCCTTCCTGCAATAGCACTTCTCCTCAGATAAGCCTCATTGTAATTCCCACTGATCAGATAAATAAGGTTGGATTAGAAATGTGCGCTGGGTAGGCGCGCCTCAAGTATGATTAGACAATCATACTTAACCGAAGCACGCGTTCATACTTTTTTCTGCGTGTGTTTGTGGCAGCGCAGGACCGGTCTTCGTGGAAATCCTTGGGGGAGGCCTTTGTCCAGCAATGGACGATTTCCGGCTGATATGATATGGTTGTGTGTAACGTACAGACTCTCGAAATGGTGTGAGACACAATTGCAGCCCTGTGTTCTAAGTGTGTTTAGTTAATTAGTGCGCGCAATTTGTTTATATTGCTTGTGTAGTGGAGTTGATGCGTGGGAGACGGGCGGCGACTCTGGTTTTCAAACAAAAGTGTGACTATTGCCAATCCAACTTTATTTATCTTATCCGTGGTTATTCCTGATTCTTCTCACGCAACTGCCTAAATACTCCGGACTTCAGGCACGAATATACGCGGAAGCGCAAGAGGCGGCACAAGCCCCGCGAAGCGTCATAAATCACAGTCAAAACTTGCAATCCTAGCCAACATATCCATCTGGAGTTCAGCGGAAGAGGCAGGCCACAGACGAATCACCTTCTTAGATCACACATAAAAACGGTAACTGCATAAAAAAAACGACGGGTTGCACTCCGGGATTGCCGGCAGAAGTGAAAACTTGAATATTAGCGTTGTGCATTTTTGATATTTTGGAATGGTTAGGGAATAATTTTGCACGAATTGCTTTGATTATCAGTATAAAAGTACTATTATTTATGTGGTAGAATACAATATTTATTTATTGCGCTATCGTACAAAAACATGACAATTTATATTACATTAAAAAGTTTATATCTCAGAAAAATCAACAAAAAATCAACTCCATCCGTCTTACGAATTTTCGATCAGGTCACGTGTCCTGACGCGAGTTTAACATTTTTTACCCATTACAAAACAAGTGCACAACGCCGCTAAAGAAGTTTTCACTACTCCATCCGTCTTACGAATTTTCGATCAGGTCACGTGTCCTGTCCTGACGCGAGTTTAACATTTTTTACCCATTACAAAAAAGTGCACAACGCCGCTAAAGAAGTTTTCACTTCAAAAACCGTTTCCATTATTCACCCTGTACGATAAACGTACGTCTATAATGTCTATATCGTCGTTTGTACCTTTCGTGTGCCCCCATCTGCCGTATCCTGCGATAATGGAAAAACTCGGTGCCAGTGGTGGAGACGCTGACAAATCACAACTTGAACACCCAATTGTGCCCAGTATAGCATCGTTAGATGATGGTCAATATTTCCTTCAAATTAAGTGAATGTTTTATCATCTGATAAGTAATGACACGTCTTAAAACATGAGTGTGTTTTAACGAAATGAGGCGAAGCCGAATTTCGTTATAGAATAACACGAGTGTTTTCAGACCTAATTGCAACAGTTCCATACATTATTTTATCTATATACATATTATGAGTACTCAAAGATGGATTCAGAAGCCGTATTGGAATGACCTTCATTGCTACTAAAACTACGTTTCAGATTTATGTTGCCACAATATAGATAGTGCTGTTCCTATCGATAAAAAAAGTTTACGGCTTTGGATACAAGTTATAGTGACTTGTTCATTACTGTGATCTAATCTAATAATTAGACATTTTGGATGCCATGGACATTGTAGTAATACTAATTATTGCAAAGAGTAAACTAATTAAACAAATAATCGGGCTGTAGTGCTCTTAAAAGGGCTGCCTACTTTTTTATTGACAGTGCCTCCGCTGCCGGCACCGGCATCTAGGATAGCTGCCGATACCGCTTGCGACACGGCTACCGGAATCGGTTGCGAGGACAGCTACTAAAACCTGACAGAGGGCTCCTATTTTTTTTATCTTTTTTTAAAATTGTTTTACTAGGCTTCAGGATTTACAAAGTTTTAAGATGTAGTATTGGTAAGTAGGTACCTACATATTATAATGCAGGTTGCAGGGGCCCGTTTTATAAAAGTACAGTTTACAAACTACAAGTACAGTTAGATGAACATTGTTTAACCCTTTACGCGTGTATATCAAAGGCGCCGACGGCGCTTGCGCGTGTATATCACAGCCGCCGCTTCATTATAAATGTGACTGACGACGATGAAGATTCTGATGACGAATTAACAGCTTATGATTCTGATGACGAAATAATTGGCAATGATTAGTGGATAGCGCATTGAAAGTAATATCAGTACCTAAGCTTTATGTTTGTTTATGTATTAAATATTTTTATTGTCATTAATATTATATAGGTATATATTATTTTATATTAATATCTTTGTGTTAAAAACAATTTTGAATTTAAATGTTTTCGTCCAAATCAAAACAATAAATAAACAAAACAATAAATGAAAATATTTTAAGTTCTAAGCCTCTTAGTAAAGAGAAACCTGAAGCCTAGTAAAACAAATTTTAAAAAGGATTTTATTTTAGGAGCCCTTTTTGAAATACCTCCGATACCAGCTACGCGCCTTCAGAGTCTCGTCACACTGTAAGACGACTGCTTTAGAAATTGTCAAAATTGTCACAAAAAGCACTACTTAAGTCTTGAAACAGCTTTGTCGTAGTGTGCGCCCAACCTAAATTGGCAGACGCAAAGTCGCAAATTTGAATTCTGAAGTTCATAAATATGGGTAGAAACAGGCAAATTCAAATTTCCGATTTTGCAAGCAAAAATTACGAAGCCAACTTTGACATAGTTCGATTCATTGGTAAACTATCGATATTCACCTCATCACTATTAAATTTTCTCCAAATCTGGCAACATTTTATCTTTCAAACTCTTGTCAAACTAGTCTCCCGAAATCTGAAACGTAGTTTAGTGTGCTACCTGTAAAATATCTATAGACTATAGATATTAAAATAATGCAATAAAAAATAAATTTGAACAAAAACAGAAACAAATTATTAATTGTAATAGTTGTGATTGACATTTACATTGGAACAATGGTATATATTTAATGGTCCTGGTTGTATTGTAGTGGGAGGGTCTTGGTTGAGACCCACTTGAATTTTGACAGCTGTTCCAAATTTAAACTCATAACTTTACAAAAATCGATACTGTAATGACATTAAACTACAGATTTTACCTACTACCACAGACAAGAAAGTTCTCATAGTAAAATTGGTTGTCATAATCCTGGTCTTTGCCTACGGATTTTAAACGCTTTTTGGGGACTTATAAGATATGCGTGTAGATAAAGGAAATTAAATCATCATCTGTGATTAGCCGAAAATATCTACTTTTATTCCAGAAGTGTTTGCCAAACCGATTACGTAAGCTGAGCATGGCATAGTCTATTTTTGACACCGAACAAATTCGATGAACTAAAAAACATCAAAAAATCGGTCAAGCGCGAGTCGGAATCTCACTCCGAGAATTCCGTAACACCTCCAAACAACTATGACAATGATACCTATTTACATTACAAACAAAAGAGATTAACACGAGAGACTCAAAGTAGAGGAAGTATTGTTATTGCAAAATATATTTTTCTCAAATTTTCGATACCCGTCAAAATCAAAATTTCGATTTTTTTGCCATCACAATACCATCTCCTGTTTCGTCGCTCGAAAGTAAAAATGACTCCGTCACAGGAACATATTCTTAACGAAATTTGATGAGTTTTACATATGGTAACGGCACACCTGACCAAAAAAGACCAATTCAATGATACCTCACGCGAGGGGTTTTACAAAAATATTCGTGCCAATTAAAACTTAAGTTGTACCTCTAAAAATTTTTGTTTGACAAAAGGGATTTCATTTTTCATTATCCAGGGTGTAAAAAAAATTTGAAGGACCCGTTAACTGGGGGTTCTACTTATCAAACTGAACAACTTTCCCCAAGGACTCCATAGTCAATTCTCAAAAAAAAAATTGGAACCTCCATACTAATGCACAAAATTGTTAGATCAGCTGATCTATTTGCATCTCGAAGGTTGTGTGTGAAGTCGACCAACCCGTATTGAGCTCGCGTGTTCGATTAAGGCCCGATCGCCCTAATTCAGGGTAGGTTCGAGCCCCTCGGTGGGGACATTTATGAGCTGATATTATGATGATGATAAGTCGATGTGTGTATGTATGTTCCCTAAGGAAGGACTCCAAAACGACTGTAGTGTTTATGTGTAGTAAATTTTCAGGGAATATTCGGATTGCTCCAGCGAATGATCCTGTAATAAATACGCAAGCGGAGCAGCGGGCGTGTCGCTAGTAATTTATAATGCAGTATATATTTATATTTTTTTATAACTGTAGTTCTGAGATGAGGTACAAAAACCACTTTCACTTATATTTAAGTATATTTAGTATACACGGAATAAAAGTAAGGCCTTTGACCGCATAAATCATAGTATTTTTCTAAACAAATTCTCCTTAGGTATTCATGGAGATTTATTCCGCTGGTTCACTTCTTATGTTCAAAATAGGTCGCAAGCTGTCGTTCTGACTGAATTTACCTACTCTTGGCTTGGCGTACCATCAGGCGTGTCTCAAGGCTCTCTTCCGGGACCATTGTTATTCATCATCTTTATTAATGATATCAGCTCCTGTTTCCAACACTCAAAATTCCTGTTAGTTGCTGATGAAATGAATTTTTTGAAAGCTAGTCACAGTCATTAGGATGCTAATTTTATTCAAAATGATCTGGTTATGCTTCTCCAAAAATCAAATCCAATCAAATCTCCAAAATATCTAAATGTTTCTAAGTGTTTTATACGTTTTGTATAAGTTTTTACCTTTACGAAAAACCCGAAAGTAATTAACTTCAAGTATACCATCACCAATCAAAATTTGCTCAAACTTACTGAAATTAAGATCTTGGTGTCACACATGACGACAAATAATTTTAGACAAGCATATTTAGTTTATAACTTCTAAAGGCTGTAAGGCTCTACGTTTATTAATGCGATCATCATAACTTTTCAAAAATATTGTATTGTGAATACGTACGAAGTCATTTAAAATACGGATCCCAAATATGAAACCCTTGTTACGACGTATAAATAGTTCACGAGATCTTTAAACTGCAGTTTTAAAATACTTAAAGTTAAGTACAATCTACTTTGCGCCCGTAATTATCTGTCACCTCTTTATGTTCGTCGGAATGCAGTTGATATGGTCACTTTGATAGACATAGCTCAGAGTAAAGTTGACTGTCCTAAGAGCTTGAAAAAACTAAGTTTGATAACACCACCTCGTCTCCTTCATTGTTTTAGATTTCTTTATGTCCCAAGTGTCAAGACTAATTATAAGAAGAACAGATTCTTGGCCCAAACCGCTAGAATCACAAACAAATTCGTTTCCGGAAAAGACTTCTTCGAAGATTATTTTTGCAGTAGCTGCAACTCTGTACGACGTCTCCTTACTTTGGAATTTTTCAACAGCATCTCTCTCTTTCTCAACAGTACCAAAATAGTACAGTGAAATTAGGTTTTAACTTGGACATTTAAAATTACTAAACGGGATCTTTTGGAATAGGTTCGGACACCTTCCGGGATGATGCTCAAAAAAGTCCCAGGACCTCCTTAGTGGGATACCCTGGAAATCCTGGAAAAACTGGAATTTCAAGGAAATTCTTGGAGAGTACCTAAGATTGTTATAAATAACGCAATTTTTTTACATACAAGACATCTGAGTTTTTAATTTTATTATCCAATACATTTAGTGTCAAAAAACCTGGAAAACCTGGAACTGAAAGGAAAAAGTTAGGATTGGTTTAGAGCAATGGCAGAACGCCGTTTTTTAATCCTAAAGGTCTTTCTATTTTTCTTAATAATGTTGACGTCAAATATTTTCCATTCCAGGACACCTGGAAGTTACCTTGGAGCGAGATAAAAATAGTCAAAAAATAAGCTGCTTTAAAAGCTTTTTTCATTCTTATGCATTTATTGCGCTCTACGCAATCCATTGCCTCTACAAGTACAGGATTCCTGGAAATCCTTGTTTGTCACGTTTAACTTTTCATATTATAGGTACTTATTATTCGTCTGAAATGAGTGAGGAATGTACTGATATGATATTTTATTGTAAGTAAGTAAATCCACTTAATTCTAAAAGATTTCTTTTTATTACAGCTAGCAGAAGTCTCCAGCACTGCTCAGTTCCATATCAGTGTCTGAAACAAATAAGTATATTAGAAAAAAAAATAACACATCCTGTAAAAGAGGAAAGAGACGTGACTATGTATGTTCGTTGACGTACAAGCACACGGGATCGGCTCAAGGTCTCCATCCGGATCGTCGTCGTTGTCCTCGTCCTCTTCTCTTAACGTATTACTACATCCATGCCCCGCGCAGTACCCACAGATGTTCGAGCATACCACCTTGTGCCTTCTGCATGAACAGTTTCTGGTTTCGCACCCTTGTGTGCAGTTGCACGAGACCATCTCGAGAAGGCGGTCTGGCGCCGGCTTATTTCGGTTAGTCACTGGGCGTAAGTGGCCTGAAAATAGTAAACTAGTAAACTGAAACATACGGAGAAATATGTGAGAAATATGTCCATTACCTTCGTACAAAATATGGAGGAAGAACAACCGTGGTTTTTGATGGATATGATGACGCTTCAACGAAGGATATTGCTCACGCTCGACGAGCTATCAAAGGTACTACAGATCTATCGGTGTTTCTCGTTAGAATAGTGTTCAGTCTCCCCATTACACTGCTTTTTTTCTTATGTTTCAGGATCTAGTATTGACATCATTGTTCAGGAAAATGAGACCGCCATCATTAACCAAGACCCATTTCTATGTAATGGAAGAAATAAGACAAGCCTGATTGCTTTGCTTACAAAGAAGCTTCAAGAGGTTGGAATTGAGGTGGTCCAAGCAGCGGCCGATGCAGATCGACTAATTGTCACAACCGCTATATGCTATTCTGAACAACAGGATGAGACTGTTATTATTGGACAAGACACAGACCTTGCTGTTCTTCTTACTGCTCTGTCTCCACCTCAGATTGAAATCAAACTACTAATACCTGGAATCAAGGGTAAACCAGCTAAATTATACAGCAGCAAGAAATGTCAGGAATCTTTGGGAGAAATGAAGGACTTAATACTTTTCCTGCACGCTGCAACGGGGTGTGACACAACTAGTGCCTTATTTAATATTGGTAAAGTGAAGCCGTTCAAGCGCTTGCAGAAAGATAAGGCACTACGCCAGCGGGTTGGAGTGTTCAACTTACCAAACGCCACACCCGACGACATTGCCACTGCTGGAGAGATGTTCATCATGTCTCTGTATCCAGGGAAAACTTCGGATGATCTTGGAAAGAGAAGGTTTGAGAATTATGTAAAAATTAATTCTCGGCTCCCCACCAACAAAAAATTTTATCTGGCCCATCTGCCCCCCACATCGTCTTCAACTAGAGAGCACTCATTACGAGTTTATCTTCAGGTTAGTTTCTTTCAAAAACTCCATTGTTTCAGCATATTTTGCGAACATATTTACTGTACATAGATTGTACTTGCAGGTCCAGGAATGGTTAGGAAACCCTCTACCTCCCACTGATTGGGGATTCGAGAAGGACGAGAAAGGCCACTTACGCCCAGTGACTAACCGAAATAAGCCGGCGCCAGACCGCCTTCTCGAGATGGTCTCATGCAACTGCACACAAGGGTGCGAAACCAGAAACTGTTCATGCAGAAGGCACAAGGTGGTATGCTCGAACATCTGTGGGTACTGCGCGGGGCATGGATGTAGTAATACGTTAAGAGAAGAGGACGAGGACAACGACGACGATCCGGATGGAGACCTTGAGCCGATCCCGTGTGCTGGTACGTCAACGAACATACATAGTCACGTCTCTTTCCTCTTTTACAGGATGTGTTTTTTTTTCTAATATACTTATTTGTTTCAGACACTGATATGGAACTGAGCAGTGCTGGAGACTTCTGCTAGCTGTAATAAAAAGAAATCTTTTAGAATTAAGTGGATTTACTTACTTACAATAAAATATCATATCAGTACATTCCTCACTCATTTCAGACGAATAATAAGTACCTATAATATGAAAAGTTAAACGTGACAAACAAGGATTTCCAGGAATCCTGTACTTGTAGAGGCAATGAATTGCGTAGAGCGCAATAAATGCATAAGAATGAAAAAAGCTTTTAAAGCAGCTTATTTTTTGACTATTTTTATCTCGCTCCAAGGTAACTTCCAGGTGTCCTGGAATGGAAAATATTTGACGTCAACATTATTAAGAAAAATAGAAAGACCTTTAGGATTAAAAAACGGCGTTCTGCCATTGCTCTAAACCAATCCTAACTTTTTCCTTTCAGTTCCAGGTTTTCCAGGTTTTTTGACACTAAATGTATTGGATAATAAAATTAAAAACTCAGATGTCTTGTATGTAAAAAAAAATGCGTTATTTATAACAATCTTAGGTACGCTCCAAGAGTTTCCTTGAAATTCCAGTTATTCCAGGATATCCCGGTTATCCCACTACGGAAGTCCTGGGACTTTCAGGAGCGTCATCCTGGGAGGTGTCCAAACATATTCCAAAAGGTCCCGCTTAGTAATTTTAAATGTTCAACTTTGGTCAAAAATTGCCCTAATAAGACTGAGCTAAAAGCGTTGATAGGCGAGCTTAGAGGACTTTTAAATTTTTATTTGTCAAGCTTTGTAAATAAAATCTATTTTTTTTTACCTGGTTATGTCATACTGGTGTGATAATCTGGTGTGACTACGAGTCGGCAACGTACTTTTTTAGTGTGTTTATATCGAAATCCATTTGTGGAAGTTTACGCATTAGCTCATAGTTAATTTTGTAATGTTATCTATCATGTAGGGTATTCTTGAGTAAAAAAAAAAAAAATATTTTTTTAATGATCAATTTTAGAATTTTAAATCCATAGTTAAAAAGTTGGAGGAGAGGAGGGGGGGGGGCACTAAAATTGACACTTTGGAGCACAAGTATTTTTGTAAATGCTATTTTAATAATTGACAAAGACTTCAAACACAGAATTGCGGTGTTAAACCGATGTGTTTTTTTTTTCAGGGACACACTTAACAGTTCGTATCTTGAAACTGCTGAACCGATCTTGATGAAACTTGCACTTTTTCCGAAGTTAAAAGATACTTAATCCAACAACGAAATTTTCCTACCCAGTTTCTAGTTTTCCATCTTGGACAAACACACAAACACATCCATACATGCACAGAAGCTCACATAGACAGACATATTTTTTTTGCAATTCCAACAATTTTACATACATTTGGGTCGAATAAATAACCTCCTTTTTTGAAATCGGCATTTTTTCCTTTAATCCTTTTTTATATGAGATCTATTTAACGATACCCTACTCGAGGGGTAAAGTACAAAAAACCATCCAAGTGCAAGTCAGAACCGCACACAAAGGGTTCCGTACCATCATACTAGATGGCGCTAGCTTCTTCACGTTTAAAAAAAACACTTTTCACTTTTTCTAATTTCATTTTCCATTTTAGGTTGTCGCGTGTGGTCGATTAGACGGCCGCACGGAGCATAAAGAGAATAATATAAACAAAGGTTTTCTATTTTTTTTAATTTTAAAATATTTATTTATTTATTTTGAGGTTGAGCCTAAAGGAAGGTAGTTGTAAAAATCTATAATTGTTACTGACTTGGCAGCTTGGCAGGTACTCCCCTGTTATGCCGGAACGTAGTCTATCTTCAAAAAAAATACTCCGTCGGCGGGCAAAGTTGGACGTCGGTGGGCAAAGTTGAACGTCGGTAGGCAAAGTTGTCAATCCAGCGTGGTTTGTAGAAATCAATCAAAATGGATTCTTGTTATGCCTGTAGTACTCAGCTGTTCGAGGCTGTGTTATAATATACAGCTGTACTGTGTTCCCTGGAATGAGCGGTATGGAGATTCTTTAAGCCAGGTGAAGAGTTATTCCGTCTGGTTCCATATTGCCCATTTCTAATACATACAAATATGGGGGTCTAACCAAACCTGATTGGGGCAATATGTGAATCAGAAACGGAGTAAATATAATATAGTTTTTCTTTAAAATAATTTAGAAGCGAACTATACATTCGTAAGATTAACTAATTAGTAGGTACAACTATGCAGAATTCTTTTGTTTTAAGTTAGATGAAATGAATTACTTATTGGCTGATGGTAAATAGCATGCGACCTAGTTTTAGTAACAATATGTTCTTTAATGATTGAGGAGCAATGAAAATGGTAAGCTGTAGTGAAGCAAATTAGGTTAATGCTTAATTAAGTACATTTTAGCTACAAACATAACTAAATCAACAGTTGAAGATTAATACGTTAAATAATGCACTTGACTTACCCAAATAGAGGGGGAATCGTTTATTTAACTTCCACAATGTTTAATTAGTGAAACACTTAGAATTTCTTAAATATAATTGAGCTATACGAGTGAGCGTCTCAGATGATCGCAATCTGCCGATTCATCGTCCGTTTGCGCAAGCGCAGAATTATGATAGTGAGGGGACACGCGAATACTTAAACGACGCCGCTTGAACAATCGATCGATCGATTGTAGTGCGTCGCTCGATTACTTTTTAAGATAGAAGTATAAAATTTATTTTAGTCAGTTATAATTAACGCTACAGTATCCCCGCTCGCTACGGAAGGATTTTTCGTACTACATAATGAAAAATCCTGACTAAGTCAACTGCTGACTAACACATACAAACATCCTGATAAAAAAAACACACAAACATCACCTTTTACACATAACCTTAGTAGTTGTCAGTATAATGTTACTACTAAGACATCCTTTCTTAGCAGAGGCAATTGAAATTGAACCAAATGACTCATATAGTCAGTTAACTGAAGGTTTTAAATTTGTAATTATTGCGAGTGTGGATAGTAGCCGTAATTATTTTTATTTCAGCCGTAGGACTTCCACTGTTGAAATTATGGGTTCCCATGTTCATTGCTTATGCCAAAATCGTACAAGAAGAAACGCTGCTGCCTTCCTTTAGGTTAATGAATCCTTTAGTCGCCTCTTACGACACCCACAGGAAGATATGGGGTGGTGATATTCTATAGCCAGCACCACAGGCTTAGTATGAAACTACTATATGTTATTTACTAATTTTAAATCTTTGATATGCCAAAGACCAACGTCTTTTCCTGACATATCTTCAAGTTGATATACGAGTGGCGACTTTTTATTTATCACACGACATTTTGTAAACTTAGGGGCTAGCTTCTTACTAAAATATTTGTCTTTGTCACTTAAATGGTAAGTGCGTTTCCAAACAATATCATTTATTTGAAATTCAGCTTGTTTGCGCCTCAAATTATAGCGCGACGTATTTTTGATATGAGCTTGCCATAGTGAGGCTTGAACATCATTGAAAATTGAAGCCAAATGACCAATATAATCGCTGTATATGTCGCGAGGCAAGAATATGACTTCATCGTTCAAGTTAGTATCAGTGTAGTGTGATCCACAAATCACTAGTTCCCTACCGTAGACAAGGAATGAAGGAGTGTACTTAGTAGTATCGTTAACGGAGTTATTGATTGCGAATTGGATCTTAGGTAGGTGTACATCCCAAGAACGATGATCGTTATCGATAAAAGACGAGACGCAAGTAATAATTGTCCTGTTATACCTTTCTACTGTATTTACTTGAGGTGTATATTTGGGTGTAAAGAACACATTTGGGATTTTGTATTTCTTAAAAAGTGAGTAAGTTTTTGGAAATAAATTGGCTTCCATTGTCCAGAAAAATAGTTTGTGGAATACCATGGACTAGAAATACGGAATCCTCTAACACTTTGCAAGTTAAGTCTGCGGTTGCTCTACGAAGGGGAAACATCATAGTGTATTTCGAAAAACAGCATACTACCACTAATAAATAACTATTCTGTTTTTTGCTCGATGGAAGGGGACCTATAAAATCTATCGAAATCATTTGGAACGGCCTCGAACATTGTTTTGGGCGTCCCATCTCACCAAGTGTGGCATGATTCGGTGATTTAACTGAAAGGCAGGTAGGACAACTCGAGACATATTTCATAACATTAGCATGCATGTTGGGCCAGTAGTATCGAAGAGCTAGTCGAAGGTAAGTCTTATGAATCCCTAAATGACCTGCAGTAGGTTCTGAGTGATTTTCAGCTATTATAGCCTCACGCAGTTCATCTGGAATAACTTCTTTCCACGAAAATTCAGTAGTCAAGGGATTCTTGTTTTTGGACAAGCGGTACAGAACATTGTTTATTATTTGGTAATTTTCCAAACTGCCTGGAGAAGAGAGACAAGTATTAAATATGTCCTTGTACCATTTGTCATTAGTAGTTAAGAAGGAATTGGAGGAGGAGATCGAAGATACAGGCACAGTCTGAGAGTCAGGAACAGGTAAGGCGCGAGAAAGGGCATCGGGAATTACATTATCGATACCACGTCGATGTTTAATTTCAAAATTGAACGTAGATAGTCGGATACACCACCTAGCAAGGCGTCCGGTTGGATTACTGAGGGACAAGAACCATTTTAAAGCGGAGTGGTCTGTGTATACCGTAAAAGTTTGTCCATTATCAAGATAGCATCTCCAATGTTCTAAGGCTGTAAGAACAGCGAGTGTTTCTCTCTCAGTGATACTGTAATTTTTTTCCGCGCCAGTAAGAGACCTGCTCATATAAGCAATGGGTCTTTCTACTCCATCGATTGACTGTGCAAGCATGGCGCCAACGCCGTAGTTGCTGGCATCGGTATGGACTTGGAATGGAAGATTGAAATCCGGGCAAGCAAGTACTGGCGCTGAAATGAGGCATTCTTTAAGCTTAAGAAAAGCGGCGTCAGATTCTTCTGACCATACAAAAGGGGTATCAGCCGAAGACTTTTTCTTTTTAGTTGATGTCATCTTATTTAATGGGCCTGCCACAGTGCTAAAATTAGGTACGAACCTGCGATACCAACTTGCTGTTCCCAAGAAACGTTTGACTTCCTTTTTATTTTTCGGAATCGGGTAATTCATAATGGCGGCGACTTTCTCGGGATCCGTGCGAAGTCCTTGGGCGTCAACAATATAGCCCAGGTAACGAAGCTGTTTTCTAAAGAAACTACATTTTTCGACATTTATAGTAAGGTTTGCTTGTTTGAGCTTTTCAAGCACTCGTAAAAGAAGGGATACGTGTTCTTCAAAGGTACTTGAAACGAGGATAATATCATCTAAATAAGCAAATACTTTAAGCTCAAACTCTTCACCAAACATAGAATCAACCAGTCGCTGCTGTGTGGCTGGTGCGTTGGTAAGTCCAAAAGCAGTAGTTTTGAATCTATAAGTTCCACGACCGGGAATGTAGAAGGCCGTCTTATTACGGTCCTCTTCCGCAATAGGAGTCTGCCAGAAGGCTTTAGAAAGGTCAATACTAGACAAAAATTTAGCATCGCGTAGATTGTCCAGGATATCAGAAATGTAGGGTAGATTGTAGGCATCTCGTTTTGTCACAGAATTAAGCTTTCGACTGTCAAGGCAAAAACGGGGCTGGCCGTTCTTTTTGTTGACAAGTAACACAGGTGATGACCATGCACTTTCGCACGGTTCAATGACATCTAACTGCAACATCTCATCGACCTGTTCTGTAAGTATTCGTTTTTTTTCAGGTGATGTTCGGTAATATCGCTGTTTGATTGGGGGAGAATCACCTGTATCGATATGATGGACGATAAGATTAGTCCTACCCAATCCTTTGACTGACGTAGACACAGATTGAAATTGTTGTATAACATTATCTGCTATGCTACGCTGAGATTCATCTAGTGTTTCAAATGACCCAAGGTGATCTCGCTGATCAGACGACAAGGAAGCAAGTGTTGTGTTCTCTGGTTTCTTTATGTCTATAGAGCCAATATATTTGGGACATAAAGAAAATTTTCTCCAGAAATCAACACCAAGGATCAGCGGTATATTTATTTCAGGAACAACGTAAGCTTTTATTATTCCGAATTTGTTTTGAAAGTAAACAGGTAGGTTGAAATAACCAATCGATCCTAAGGTCTGACCACCGGCAGCGACAACATTAATGTTTTCATCATTAAGGAGGGTTAGGTTTTGTTTTTCGAGTTCGAGATGGGAGTTCCTACCGATTATAGAAACAGCGGCGCCTGAGTCAAGCAGTCCGCAAGCGTTCAAGTCATTAATTTTTATATTTATGTAAGGTCTCGAATCATTTTGAGGTTTATTCAGCAGAATTGAATGTACTTTATAAGCAGCAAAGAAGTTTGAAATGAAGGTAAGCCAATTTTTCCATTCGCCTTCATTAAATTTACTATTGGAAGGTGAAGGTTGGTTACAATTCTGCTCGGAATCTAGTTTTTTGGTTCAGATTGAGTAATACAAGAAGGGCAATCAGTGGCTTTAAAATCTGGTCGTCCACATTTGAAACATATTATTTTGCGATCAGCAGTGCAGTTTCTGAGGCTGTGATCGTCAGTTCTGCAACGTGGACAGAATTTAGTTTTAATACGAAAAGCATAGGCTTCTTTTTGTTTGAAGTTATTTTGTTGATTATTTTTGTTGTATGTATTATTATTGTTAACATTTTTGTAAAGTTGCTGGTTTGGTTTGTAATATGAATTGTTATTATAGTTTTGATTGTAGTTACTTTTGTTAAAAAATGGTTTGGAAGGTTTGCTTGAACTGCTCGGATGAGAGTAGGCAAATTCAGGAGCTACTGTATCTGATGAAGGTCTGGGTGGTTCACGAAATTGAGAGATGCGTGACTGTATATTTTCGTAGTTTTTACACAAATCACGGAGAGATTTTACATCAGTAACTTGAGGAGAGCAAGTTAGAACGTTAGCATAACACGGACGGATATTGTGAAGTAGTATCTCAAGTGTCTCTTCATTACTCATTTGTCTGTCAAGTTGTGAAAACATTCCTGACATAATAGATAGATAAACAGTTATTGATTCTTTTTCACCTTGTGTTCTAGAGCGAATCTCAGAGAGAAGGCGATAATCATAATCCGCTTGACTAAAGTCTTTTTTTAACTGTTCACAGACTTCTCCCCAGGTTTTCAGCTCATTGTTCATACTACGGTACCAGTGTAGTGCATCTTCGGTGAAAATTTCAGTTGCAAAGGATAAAATTTTATTAGAAGAGAAATTTCTAGCCTTAGCATATTCATCGACACGCTGTATGAATGATCGAGGGCAAGATTTGCCATTGAACTTTAATTTAGACAGTTCTGATAATCCGCGCTCGCAAGTGACATTCACAACCATACTTTGTGATGATGGGAGATTATTATCATTTTGATCTGAAGTAGGTATTAGTATACTACTGAGTCTAGAGGATAGAGAGCTAAGGCGTTCAGAATAGTGTTTCTGTAGTTGTAATAGTTCTTCAGAAGAACCACAATCGATACGGCATGACCGGAATGAAACTTGATTTAGTAAATTTTTGGTTCGTTCAAACATTTGTTTGTTGTAGGATGTAGTTAGTTGTGTTATATTTTCCTCAATTTTGTTCAAAGTGTCCTTAACGCCATTTAGATCTATCGAAGGTTCAAGAGGCGACACTAGTATATCCGCCGAAGGGTAAAGATTGGCAATTTTAACTATTTGTTTTCGTAGAGCATCTACAGTACTTCCCGGTGTTTCACCTCTGATTGCAACTTCGTATGTTAGCTCAGGTTTATGAAGGGACAGAAATTTAATTTCTTCTGCCATTTTAAGTCACGCGCGTTTTTTTTTACATAAAATAAGTAACGTGCCTTCTGTTTGGGTAAGTGTAAGTGCAGTGCAGTTCTTATTAATAAATAATAACTAATATTAGCCTAACTACTCCGCTCTGTAACAGTTACACTTAAAGCAGTCTTAACCTTAAAGCAAATTATAACTGGCAAATAAAAAAAACTAAAATAAGAAATATAAATAGCGATGAAGCAAAACAGCGGAAGTGTGGTGTGTTTACAAAACCAAGTAATTTAGAAACGAATAAAGAAATAAAACATATCCTTTATGATACAACACCAAGCTTCAGCTGATAAGCAATAGAAAGAAGATAAAAGGAAAGACTTTACAGACACAAGCCACCAATGCAGGTACTACCAAGTCAATAAAAATATAAATATTAAACCTTCCAACACGTTGAGCGCCAATGTCGCGTGTGGTCGATTAGACGGCCGCACGGAGCATAAAGAGAATAATATAAACAAAGGTTTTCTATTTTTTTTAATTTTAAAATATTTATTTATTTATTTTGAGGTTGAGCCTAAAGGAAGGTAGTTGTAAAAATCTATAATTGTTACTGACTTGGCAGCTTGGCAGGTACTCCCCTGTTATGCCGGAACGTAGTCTATCTTCAAAAAAAATACTCCGTCGGCGGGCAAAGTTGGACGTCGGTGGGCAAAGTTGAACGTCGGTAGGCAAAGTTGTCAATCCAGCGTGGTTTGTAGAAATCAATCAAAATGGATTCTTGTTATGCCTGTAGTACTCAGCTGTTCGAGGCTGTGTTATAATATACAGCTGTACTGTGTTCCCTGGAATGAGCGGTATGGAGATTCTTTAAGCCAGGTGAAGAGTTATTCCGTCTGGTTCCATATTGCCCATTTCTAATACATACAAATATGGGGGTCTAACCAAACCTGATTGGGGCAATATGTGAATCAGAAACGGAGTAAATATAATATAGTTTTTCTTTAAAATAATTTAGAAGCGAACTATACATTCGTAAGATTAACTAATTAGTAGGTACAACTATGCAGAATTCTTTTGTTTTAAGTTAGATGAAATGAATTACTTATTGGCTGATGGTAAATAGCATGCGACCTAGTTTTAGTAACAATATGTTCTTTAATGATTGAGGAGCAATGAAAATGGTAAGCTGTAGTGAAGCAAATTAGGTTAATGCTTAATTAAGTACATTTTAGCTACAAACATAACTAAATCAACAGTTGAAGATTAATACGTTAAATAATGCACTTGACTTACCCAAATAGAGGGGGAATCGTTTATTTAACTTCCACAATGTTTAATTAGTGAAACACTTAGAATTTCTTAAATATAATTGAGCTATACGAGTGAGCGTCTCAGATGATCGCAATCTGCCGATTCATCGTCCGTTTGCGCAAGCGCAGAATTATGATAGTGAGGGGACACGCGAATACTTAAACGACGCCGCTTGAACAATCGATCGATCGATTGTAGTGCGTCGCTCGATTACTTTTTAAGATAGAAGTATAAAATTTATTTTAGTCAGTTATAATTAACGCTACAAGGTGACAATTTTACATCTGTAGAGTAAATTTCTGTACAATAAGTCTAATAATAGCACAGAAAATTAACTGTGCTATACGGACAGACTGACGGATGGACATGACGTAATTGTAATAGTTCCGTTTTTTGCTATTTTTGTATCGGAACCCTAAAATCTAGGAACTAGCGGCACTACAGAACAGTTAATAACTGTTATGTAGTGCCGATACTCCTAGATTTGTCAGTTATCAATCAACTTACCACGCTAATACTAATCACTCGCATTAATCAGATATGGTCTCAACATGTTTATAGTTCGTTTACTGAATTAGCTGCAGCTTAAACGGCTGCCGGCAAAGGGGCCGTCAAAGAGTCCGCCCTCAGGTCAGTCACGGCGCCGACAAATTAGCAACGCGCGCGGCGGGCGGCTCGATTGAACTAAAGGCGGCCCCTTTGTCGAAAGCCGTCAAAGCTGCAGCTAATTCAGCAAACGAACTATAGTAGATACTAACCACTAAACACTCCTTTAATGACTCGCATTCATCACTAACAAAGTGTAAGCACAGATCTAAGAAGCGCTGGGCGACAGAAAATAAGTGTTTCATAAGCTGTAATGTAATTTTCAGTGCGCTAGATTTATTTTATGTTCAACCGCCTCCGTGGCGTAATGGTAAGTCCATTCGCTTCACACCAGGAGGTCGCGGGATCGATTCCCGGCGGGGTCAACTTCGTAAGACTCGGTTTGGTTGATGGTAGGGCATTTTCATAGCCTGCCTGGCTAGCTACCACCATCTTATCTCTAAGTCTTGCCGCTAAACATCAGTGTTAACAACATGGATGTTCTCCGGCTTGAAGATAAGATAGCCAGATCCCCATTGCGTTGGGGAAAATCTTGGTAAGCCCGCTTCCATCTTCCACATCATCGTCACTTACCATCAGGTGAGATGATGCCAAGGGCTTATCAATTGTGGATTTAAAAAAAACGGAGTGTTTGAACTGTTTGGACTGGGGTCATCAATATCAACGGCGAGTACATCATCCTCCTTCGATTCGCTGACGATATCGCGGTCATGGCTGAGACTATGGACGACTTAGGCACAAATTGACTGACTCCGTGGCTCAGTGGTAAGTGCTCTAGACTACTAATCCGAGGATTGTGGGTTCGATCTCCACCCAGGGCAAACATTTGTGTTATGAGCAGATTTGTTTGCTCTGTGTCTGGGTGTTAAATATCTATATAAGTAAGTATTTAAACGTATATAAGTATGTATATCAGTGTCTGGTTTCCATAACACAGGGAATCCTACTTTGGGGCCAGATGACCATGTGTGATTTGTCCCCGAATATTTATTCTATTTATAATGCTCAATGGTAACTCAACAAGTAGGTCTTACCAATTGTGAATAAAAAAAACATCCTTTATTAAACAATAATACAGAGAATGGTCCATAAAAGAATCCGTTCCCGCTAGAATAAATACGTACATATTTTCATTTGCACGAAAATCTCCGCAATTGTACCAAATGCCCTCGTTTGTGTCACACCAAGGGAAAATTGAGGAAAATCTTGTCATCTTTAGATGTCATAATTGTATTTTATATGTGTGCCAGAAGTAGGTCGGAAAACGAGGTTATAGGTTACTTTCCGTTCGAATCATATCGGATATGGGTTATATATAGTATTAATACATTCAGTGTCATGTCCTGAACACAAATACAGGGTGGTGCAAAAGATATGCATCGGTTTTGAAGGGCCATAGAAAAAAATATATCTAGAAGCTGATAAGTTTTCGCAAACAAAATACATAGGATACATTTTCACCCAATTGCTCACAAAAGAGGAGTATTTTTTGTATCCAGTCGAGTTTCTAATTTTAATTAAATTAGATTTTAATATGATAACACACTTTTCACATGATAAATTTGTCCTTAAACAATACAGCATTTTTTCTCCTTGCACTCGGATTAACTCAATAAACAATAAGAAGCTGTCGTCACGGTGTATGTCCAAGCTATTATCCATGAGCGCAGTGAAGCAGGGGCCATTTTCCGAGCAACTGGGCGAGAGAGGGCCCTTTATCGTGGGGCGCCAGGGACCCCGCCAATGGAGCCCCACCAGCCCACTATACTGAAAAAATGATTTCGTTTGAAATGGCAAAGTAATGTTCACAGCTTAGCGACATTTTAGTGCGTAAATCTCGGCTTTCCTCTTTCTGGTATCCTATTTTGCTGGTCATTTACTCAATAAAGTTTTTGTTTTTTTATGTAAAAATTGTAGACTATAAATTTGACATCTTCATATCAGACGAAAGACATCCCTGCTGAGTTTTGGATGTCAACAACTTATCATGAAAAAAAACTTAGTTCTCCTAAGTTATTATTATACCACTAGCTGTCCCAGCGAACTTCGTGCCGCCTCACACTACACTACACTACACTACTGCTACCGCTACCGCTACACTACCACTACACTACCACTACTACTACCACTACACTACACTACACTACCACAGTATATATATTAGTACACACTACACTACTTTTTGTAGATATTGCAGAATTTTTAGGTTATTTTTTACACCTTGGGTTACATTATTTTAGTTTTAGTAAGGATCCCTAATTTTTTGAAATTATAATATAGCCTATAGCAACCGCGGATAGTGTAACTTCCCAACGGTGAAAGAATTTATCAAATCGGTCCAGTAGTTTCGGAGCCTATTCAAAACAAACAAACAAACAATCAAATCATTCCTCTTTATAATATTAGTATAGATGAGCGCAGTGAAGCATTTTCCGAGCAACTGGGCAAAAGTTTATTTTTATATAAAAATTTAAAACTATAATTTCAATATCTTCATATCAGATGAAAGACATACCTGCTGAATTTAGGATGTCAACAACTTATCATAAAAAAAAGACGTGTGGCACTCGGGGACTGCCGCGGTAAAGCTAATGCATAGCATTTTTTATCAACTTATGCAATTATAATTTTTTTTTTTATATAAGCAGTATTTACCAGTACCATATAGTCCTTGGGGCGCGGCGCGGGATGTTTATGTAATAAATTAACAGAAAGAAAGTTAAAAAAAGCGTCGGTGGCTCAACCGGTAACGACTCGGTCCATCTAACCAGAGGTACCGGGTTCAAATCTGGACGGCCAATGTACCAATGAGTTTTTCAAAAACTTACGTACATACTTACCGATTGCTTTAACGGTGAAGGAAAACATCGTGAGGAAACCTGCACACGCCTGCGAAGAAACTCGAAGGTTGTGTGTGAAGTCGACCAACCCGCACTGGGCCCGCGTGGTCGACTAAGGCCTAATCGCCCTGATTCAGGGTAGGCTCGAGCCCCTCGGTGGGGACGTATATGAGCTGTAATGATGAAGAAAGTTCATCATCATCATCCGCCATCATCAATCGCCATCATCATCATCATCATCATGATGGATAGATAGATAGCACTGTAAGTTTTTCGAACTCAATTTATATATTTTTTGGGGTGTCAGGTTTTATTTTCGTTACGAAATTTCTTGATTCGGTCCCCTCAAAGCCCGCGATAAAAGCTATTCAATAGCTTAAAAACAAGAGATCTTCTAAGTATAAGTACGAGGGTTGGTCGAAAAGTTCGCTGAATGGCAGGGAAGGAGATTGAAATGAAACGACATAAATACTATTTTCCTTTTCAAGTTTTGGAAGTGGTGTAAGCATTCCCGGAACCCATCTTGAATAGACTTTAGTCGCACAAAGATGTTTGTGTAGGATGTTGAATAGTTTTTGAAAAACCTAAAAGCATTAAGGTACAAGCTTTTATTTGAAAAGAGTTTTTATGCTCGAAAAGCCAAATGCTCAAATGAATTAAAAATAATACACGGTTCCGAATTCAAAAAAGGTGAGCACAGTAAATGTTTTCTACAATTTTATTGAAAAAAAAAAGACGATTCTGGGACTTTCATTCCACCTCTAAAGTTCTTAATTAGATCAACTTCAAAATACCAAAAGGTTCTATTGTCACCGGGAATACGGCTTCATTCCAAATATCAGCTCAATCGGACCACTGAAAGTCGCTCTAAAATCGATCGCAATATTTGAACTAAACAAAACATACATACATACGTACGTACATACATACAGTCATACATATATACATACATGCATGCATACATACATACATACATAATATATACATACATACACACGTACATCATCATCATATCAGTCGAAAAACGTCCACTGCTGGACAAAGGCCTCCCCAAGGATTTCCACGACGACCGGTCCAGCGCTGCCCGCATCCAGTGGCTTCCCGCGATCTTCACTAGGTCGTCGGTCCACCGCGTGGGAGGCCTGCCTACGCTATGTTTTCCGGTGCGCGGTCGCCACTCGAGAACTTTACTGCCCCACGGCCACATTAGTTTAGCTATTCTGTGAGCTATGTCGTATACTTTTGTTCTCCTGCGGATCTCCTCATTTCTGATTCAATGGCGTAAGAAAATTCCGAGCAAGGCTCGCTCTATTGCCCATTGGGTGACTTTGAGCCTTCTTATGAGGCCCATAGTAAGTGACCATGTCTCAGTTCCGTATGTCATCACTGGCAACACACACTGATCAAATACCTTAGTCTTGATTCACTGCGGTATTTGGGACGTGAAGATATTGCGAAGCTTCCCGAACGCTGCCCAGCCGAGTTGGGATTCGTCGATTGATCTCTTTCTTAAAGTTGGACGTACCTAGCTGAACATATTCTTTTTTCTTTTCTTTTTCTCAATTGGTAAGCCCTTGGCATCATCAACTTCGTCAACAACTTCCAGTGTAGAGTCTCCTTTAGAGGGGTGGGTGCGACACAGACATTTAACATTATTTTCGTCTTGTCCATGTTCATTATGAGACCCACTTGTTGAGATACTTTATTGAGGCCATCGAGCATTGTGCTTAGTTCTTCCATAGTCTCAGCCATGACCAGGATATCTTCACCGAATCGGAGGTGGGTTATTTACTCGCCGTTGATATTGATGCTGAATCCACCCCAGTCCACAAGCTTGAAAACATCTTCCAGGGCGGCGGTGAACAGTTTCGGAAGTATCTTTTTAAAACTGTGTCAGAAGTCAACCTAAGGGCAGTGAGGCACCCATTAAAATTTGCTCTAGGCCATTATCCAAGGACATCATTTTATCTAAAGAACAGTTATAGTATGTGTGTTAAAATGTATAACAAGGTACCAGACCAATTCAAAACAATGAATCTTAATCAAATGTGTAATAAATTATTTAAGTGACTTCTAGATATTATGAATTTTTATAGTATTAATGAATTTTTAGTATACAAGCAATTTAAACTTTAATCAATTTCCTGCTTATTAATTGATTAATTCTACTGTTTATTTAATCATTATTTAATGATATCCTTAGATAAGATAGTACCAATATTGTCTTAATTTTTATTTTTATTATTTTAATTTGTATGCTGTACTCAGCTAGACATGAGAGCTCCTATGTTATCAACATCTAAAATCACCATGT
Organism: Coleophora flavipennella; assembly: GCA_947284805.1. NCBI lineage: Eukaryota > Metazoa > Arthropoda > Insecta > Lepidoptera > Coleophoridae > Coleophora > Coleophora flavipennella. The sequence continues at coordinate 7,710,874 of OX369288.1, forward strand.
TTACCACGAATAAAGTTTTTTTTTTCCAATTATAACGTCTCCCTGTCTCTCTCCACGCTGCATAGGTTTTGAGTTCTGGTACTGGAGGCGAACCGATATGGTATTCTTGGACCAGCCCTATCTTCCGCTAAGGATACCATAGCCCGCGCAAGTGACCTTTATGTACTCGGTATACTTAAAGCCTTAAAAAAAACCGGTCAAGTGCGAGTCGGACTAGCACTCCGAGTGTTCCGTACACCACATCTCTTTACACAACTACATAGTACAATGACAATGATACCTATTCACATTACAAACAAAAGACATCAACGCGAGCGACAAAAAAGTTTTTTTTGTCGTTCAGTTCGGACTCCTTAGCGCGAGTACGACTCACACTTGGCGGATTTTTATTATTCTGTTTTATTTCAGCATTATTACAATAGTCACACTAATTTTCACGCTTGTATATGTATTACCGTTTTAACGATAGAGCTAAATCAAAAATACTTCTAATGACTTTAAAAAAACACTTTTTTTAGGGTTCCGTACCCAAAGGGTAAAAAGGGGCCCTATTACCAAGACTCCGCTGTCCGTCCGTCTGTCTGTCCGTCTGTCACCAAGCTGTATTTCATGAACCGTGATAGCTGGACAGTTGAAATTTAAACAGATGTATTTATGTTGCCGCTATAACAACAAATACAAAAAAATTGAAAAAATGAAAGTGTCCATACAAAAAACGTGAAGAAACTATCGCCATCTAGAATGATGGTACGGAACCCTTTGTGCGCGGTTCTGATTCGCACATTACCGGTTTTTTCGTATGGAGACCCCCTTACTTTTTCCAATTTTTTTGTATTTGTTGGACAGACGGACAGACATCGAAGGCTTAGTAATAGGGTCCCGTTGGTCATCCGTTGGGTTTACGGAACCCTATTTATCGAATTCACGATAGTAAAAAAATCGCTATATTTCACTTGTGGGTACTTATTAGTTCACTGAATAAAAATGTATTCTATTCTATTCTATTATATTCTAAAACTAGTGGGTGCTCGCGGCTTCGCCCGCGCAGTTTCCGTTTTTTGGTTTTCCCGTGGAAATTTCTCGAAATCTTTTCTTAGCGGATGCCTACGTTATAACATCTACCTGCATGCCAAATTTCAGCCCGATCCGTCTAGTGGTTTGGGCTGTGCGTTGATAGATCACTATGTCAGTCAGTCACCTTTGAGTTATATATATATTTAGATATTAGCGGTACGTAGTCACGTCTGCCTACCCCAATTTTTTTCTACTTTTTCGATAATTTCTGGCGTGGTACCCTCAGCTGGCCGTCCGGGTCGAGGATCATCTTCAATTGAGTCCCTTCCTTGTTTGAAAAGGCCATGATATTTATACACCAGGCGCGGAGCAAACATCTCTTGAGAAATTGTCCGAGGTGTAGTTTCTTGTTTGGTTAGGAACTTACCTAATCACGGCGCGATGTTAAAATTCCTTTACACTGGCTGGTTTCTTCCCGATTGACTTGTTTGCTTGTTGATAACTCAGAAGTGAATGACTCGATTAGGCTCTAATTTTGTAAATGATCCTACTGATAACGAGTCACTCAATTACTCCCTAAATTTTTCACCTCATATTTTGTTCCTATCTCTGCTCGCTGACTGCTAAAGTACAGGCTTTTTCTAGCCTAGTTTAGTAGCCAGAGTTCTAATAAGTAGATCTAAGTTAAACAACAAGAATTAAGACTTCGTTTTCTTACTTGTAAACTTTTTGTGAAATAAATTTATTATTTTATTAATGTACAAAACCAAACCAAAACCCACCCAAACCCCTTCAATCAAACCTTCCATTCCTGCAACTTTTTGATCTTTTTGATTTGTTACGAAACTGGCAGAAATTAATTAAGTCTTCGAAACAAAAGAAGGAAATTTAGAAATCTAAAGCAGCACATCAAACTAGACACTCGTAGAGCGATTCTGATCCATACGCAGACGGCATAAGAACGATACAAAGTTCAAAGAGTCTAGGTTGATGTGCTGGCCACTGTACCCAACAACCACAATCTCGTCAAAATAACACCAACACATTGTTTCCTATCTTATAATTAAATAATTAATTAAAATTAAATAGATAACTTGCTACAAACTCACACCCCGGACACTGCATACAACTACACCCTGGACACTTCATACAACGGACCAGAAATGACATTTCAAAAAAGGAATGACGGTACAAACAAAATGGCGGCGAAATCCTATACGTTCGAAAACCAAACTGTAACCAATCTGTATCAATCTGGGTGAAGAGGGGGTGAGGTCGCAATCTAGAGAGCGGCAGGGAGTGTCCATACTGTATGTTTGTACTAATCACACTAATATTATAAAGGCGAAAGTTTGTGAGTGTGTATGTTTGTTGCTTCTTCACGCAAAAACTACTGAACGGATCTGGCTGAAATTTGTTAGGTAGACAGATTAGGACCTGGATTAACACACGTAGGCTACTTTTTGTCACGCTCGCCAGCCGCTTGCGGCTCGCGCACTGCGCACCCTCGAAAAGTCATAGAAACGTTGTCCACGCGGGTGAAGCCGCGGGAAGCGGCTAGTATAATATACTTTGACAAAACTCTGAACAGAAATATAATCCGGTGACGCGGATAACGCAAAATAGGATAAATTCACAAAGAAAAGAAAACATAGTGAAACACTTATAAGCTAGACGGCATTGAATGAACGACAATGGTGTCGATTCGGTGTAACACGATTTAACTTATTTGACAGGACTAACCTAAATTTAAGCATTCTATCCTTGTCTTTTCGATACAGAAAGTAAAAGACAGAATGCGTAAATTTAGTTTAATCCTGTCAAATAAGTTAAGTCGTGTAACACCGAATCGACACCAGTCTATTTACTAAAGGGAAGATTTACTGGTTCACGCGAGAAAATAATGGTTGATGGCAAAAGTTTACATATAAAAAAAAGCACCATAGATAAAAATCGGTTAAGTGGGTGTCGAACCAGGTATAGTGTAGGGTTCCGGCGTCATTACTTGAAAACTGTTTGTTTCAAGATACCCTAAATTGTTTTCCTATGTCCCATACAAGTATAGAAATACCATAACAGTCATGTTTGTAACGATTTAACGAATTATGTCTTGGGATCCGTACATCTGATAAAAATATTTTGTAGAGAACACAAAAAAAGATCATTTCAATGGTCACTACCGGGGAAGTACACAAAAATATTTTTTTAATACCGATTTCACTTGTGTGAGAGGCGCCCATACAATTTTTAGGGTCCCGTACCCATAGGGTAAAAACGGGATCCTATTACTAAGACTCCGCTGTCCGTCCGTCTGTCTGTCCGTCTGTCACCAGGCTGTATTTTATGAACCGTGATAGCTAGACAGTTGAAAATTTTACAGATGATGTATTTCTGTTGCCGCTATAACAACAAATAGAAAAAGTAAAAATTAGAAAAAGTGAAAATCTCAATGTAAAAAAAACGTGGTTTTTTTAACGTGAAGAAACTAGCGCCATCTAGTATGATGGTACGGAAACCTTTGTGCGCGGTTCTGACTCGCACTTTACCGGTTCTTTTTGTTACACAAAAGGACTTTTTTTTCGTTTTGCGTTTTTATTTAAAACGAGGAGGACTTTTGCTGCTCCACAGCATTTTTTTATCATGGACAACGAGAGTGCGCAGTGGGAGAGCCACGAGCCTCGATGTTGCGCGGTGTGCTAGAATATGCACGTTGAATGTTCACAGGTTTTTAGTCGACAACGTCCTTTTCCACTCATGAAACTGAACAACTTTCCCCAAGTAAACACATAGTTAATTCTTTAAAAAAAATGGCCTCTCCATACAAAATTGGTCAACCAGCTGATAGTTTTGTGTATGAAAAGTCCATTTTTTTTGCGATTTCAGCAAAGATGTAGAACAAATGCACGGAGAGGACGCTGCTGCCCATCTTGTTTTAAAGTCCCTTATTGGAAGATATGGGAGCAGCGTCATTTCCGTGCATTGAAACACACCTGCAACCACTCTGCGATCGCCTAACCGCCTGCCAAGCGTGGCGATTACGGCAAAACCCCCCAAAGGATTAACACACCCAGAAAACGGCCCCTAGTCCCCGGCGGCCCTGCTATTCCTGGCTCCGGTAGCAGTGATGGTAACGGCCGGACGCGGGGGGAGGGGGGGACGGGCGAGGTTTGCGGACCGCTCGTCGTGAAACCCTTGGGGGAGGCCTTTGTCCAGCAGTGGTCGTCTTTCGGCTGATATGCTGATGATGATGTAAAAGAAAAGTTCAGTTTCTTCAGTAGAAGCCCTACTGGAGAGGGCGTTGTCGACCAAAACAACATCCTGTACAGTCATCACATCAGCCCATAAATACGTCCCCACCAACGGGCTCGAGCCCAACCTGAATTAGAGCGATCGGGCCTTAGTCGACCACGCGGGCCGAAACGGGCGAGTGAAGTTGATTCAAACACAACCTTCGAGTTTCTTCTCAGATGTGTGCAAGTTTCCTCGCGATGTTTTCCTTCACCGTAAGAGCGTCGGAAACGTACATATGAGATCGAAATTTAAAAAAAATACATTGGTACGTGGCAGGACTCAAACCACGACCTCCCGGATAGGAGGTAGCGGCCCTTGACGTTACGCCACCGACGCTCAATCACCCTGTACAGTAAAATGTAAAACATCTGAAAACAATAAGTGTGGCGTAGTACCTACCTTTTTTTTTATTCACAATTGGTAAACCCTTGACAACATCTCACTTGGTGGTAAGTGACGATGTTGCCGAAGATGGAAGCGGGCTTACCAAGATTCCCCAACGCAATGGGGAACTGGCTATCTTATCTTCATGCCGGAACACACCAATGATATCAACATTGATATTTGGTGGCAAGACTTAGATAAGATGGTAGCTAGCCAGGCGGGCTTAGAAAATGCCCTACCACCAACCAAACCGAGTCTTACAATTGACCCCGCCGGGAATCGAACCCGCGACCTCCTGTGTAAAGCCAGTGAACTTTGCCTCTGAGCTACGGAGGCGGTTAAAAACCTACGATAACCTACGTTTGTCATACGTATAATGATATATATCGGCTTGTTATTACGTAACCGTCGTTCCAACGATCTACATAGCAAGTACGTACGGTAGAGCTAAAAATAGCCAAAACAGAATCAAGAGGCCGCCGCCGGAGAATTTGTTCGGCAATAAACACGTACCTATAGCGGACGGCAGCCGCCTTTCCGCCCAACGCACGTTCGCCTTCCGTAAAATGAGGTTGCTCTGCCGATGCAGAGACGGATTTGAACAGCTGATTCCCCAATGTCTGTAGGTACACCTTCTTTTATCGTACATTATTTTGACAATCAGTATATCCTACTATATACGAGCGTCGGTGGCGTAATGGCAAGGGCCGCTTACTCCTGTCCGGGAGGCCGTGGTTCGAGTCTTGCCACGTACCAATGTGTTTTCGAATTTCGATTTCATATGTATGTTTATCCGACGCTGTTACGGTGAAGGAAAACATCGTGAGGAAACCTGCACACGCCTGCGAAGCAACTCAAAGGTTGTGTGTGAAGTCGACCAACCCGCACTGGGCCCGCGTGGTCGACTAAGGCCCGATCGCCCTTATTCAAGGTAGGGTCGAGCCCCTTGATGGGGACGTATATGACCTAATATGATGATATCCTACTAATATTATAAACACGAAAGGTTGAATGAATGGATGTATGAACGGACTACTACTACTACGAACTACTGAACGGATCTAGCTAAAATTTGGTAGTTAGACAGATTAGGACCTGGATTAACACATAGGCTACGCTTTTCCACGCTCGCGCCATCGAAAATTCATAGAAACGTTGTCTACGCCGCGGGTGAAGCCGCGAGAAACAGCTAGTACCAACATAAATAAAAGTTAATGTAGCAAGCAACGATGTTCGCATTCCGATATTTTTAGAAAAAAAAACTTGGTTGCACTCCGGGAGTGCCGGCAGAAGTGAAAACTTGAATATTAACGTTGTGCATTTTTGATATTTTGGAATGGTTATGGAATAATTTTGCACGAATTGCTTTGATTATCAGTATAAAAGCACTATCATTTATGTGGTAGAATACAATATTTATTTATTGCGCTATCGTACACAATAATGACAATTTATATTACATTAAAAAGTTTATATCTCAGAAATATCAACAAAAAATCAACTCCATCCGTCTTACGAATTTTCGATCAGGTCACGTGTCCTGACGCGAGTTTAACATTTTTTACCCATTACAAAAAAAGTGCACAACGCCGCTAAAGAAGTTTTCACTTCAAAAAGCCTAACACTTGTATTAACCCGTTCCTATCATTACAAGTAGTCAAACTACAAACCTTTATTCATGAGACTTACTCAAATTATTTATATGACAGATAAGATAATCAACCAAGGGACCCTATTACTAAGACTTCACTGTTCGTCTTTACTTCGGTCAGCGGACTTTATTTCATGAACATTAAAATGTAGACAGTTAAAATTTACACAGACTATGTTTTTCTATTGCCGCTATGACAACAAATAATAAATATTTGAAAAACCGGCCAAGTGCGAGTCGGAACCGCAAACATATGGTTCCGTACCATCATACAAGATGGCGCTAATTTCTTCAGTTTCGTACTATCATACTAGATGGCGCTGGTTTCTTAAAGTTTAAAAAACACGTGTTTTATATGGACACTTTCACTTTAGTATTTGTTGTTATAGCGAAAACAGAATTACACCATGTGTGAAAATTTCAACTGTCTAGCAATCACGGTTCATGAAATACAGCCTGGTGACAGACGGACAGACGGAGGGACAGCGAAGTCTTCGTAATAGGGTCTCGTTTTTACCCTTTGGGTACGGAACCCTAAAAATGAGATGGTCCCCATAAAAAAACGCTTTATATGTATATTTTAGAGGTATTTTTGATTAAGCTCTATCGTCATTCTATCTTAGATACGGCAATACAAAGATGAAACTTAGTGTATTAATCCTAAAGTAAAACAACAAATAATAAAAATTGATCAAATTTAAGTCGTACTCGCACAGAATGAATTTATTATATTATTATTATTATTGCCCACTACTTGCCCCCACAATAATGATTTTTACATATTTTCTCCACCTTAAGGTTGTCTGGAAGAGATCGCTTGCAAGCGATAAGACCGTCTATATGTACAACTTCCTCAATCATTGTATCTTTTTTTCTCTTATGCTGTGCAATATAGTGTTTTCAATCAAACAATAAAAAAAACATTTCTCTGTCCCTCGCGTTTGTAATGTGAATATGTATATTTGTCATAGAGTTGTGTCTCCGGTTGTGTGGAGAGGTGTGGTGGTACGGAATCCTCGGAGCGCAAGTCCGACTCGCACTTGACCGGTTTCTCTAACTGTTTTAGATTCCCAATCCGGCTCTGCTTCGCCGCCACAACAGAGCCTATATTTCACTGTCGAGGTTTTGCGCGAGATCCCCGAAAGGATTATTATTATCTCGGCCACAATATCGAGGAATTAATGATAAGTTTTCATCACATTCTCCGACGAATTTCGGAAGATTACGGTGGGATCACACCCTGGACTCTTCATACAAAACGGGCCAGAAATGACATTTCAAAAAACGAATGACGCAACAAACAAAATGGCGGCGAAATCCTATACGTTCGACAATCAAACTGTAACCAATCTGTATCAATATGAGTGACGAGGGGGTGAGGTCGCAATCTAGAGAGCGGTAGGGAGTGTCCATACTGTATGTTAGTACACATATTATATATATACTTTGTTGGGATGTGTTTATAAGGTGTAACAAAATTAGCTGAAACTATTTTAACTGGTGCTTCTACCCATGAAACTGAACAATTTTCTCAATGAAACCCATAGTGAAATCTCAAAAAAAAATTTGAACATCCCATACTAAGTTGGCTGATCAGCTGATCGAGTTAGTATGGGAGAACCAATTTTTTTTTGTGATTTGACGATGTGTTCCATGGGGAAAGTTGTACAGTTTCATGAGTAGAAGCACCAGATAAAATAGTTTCAGCAAATTTTGTTACACCTTATATAATGAGGTAATTAAAATTATACATTCTTGAATTTGTAAATTAACATAAAATAATCATTTTCAAAAAACCTAAAAACATTTAGGTACAAGCTTTTAATATTGCATTGTCACGCGACATACATCTACACTAGTATTATAAAGAGGAAAGATTTGATTGTTTGTTTGTTTGTCTTGAATAGGCTCCGAAACCACTCGACCGATTTGAAAAATTCTTTCACCGTTGGGGAGCTACACTATTTGCGGTTGCTATAGGCTATATTATATTGTCAAAACATAAGGGATCCTTACTAAAACTCAAATAATGTAACCCAAGGTGTAAAAAATTACCTAAAAATTGGTGTGTGGTGGTAGTGTAGTAGTAGTGGTAGTGTAGTCATGTAGTGGTAGTGTAGTCGTAGTGGTGGTAGTAGTGGTAGCGGTAGCGGTAGTGGTAGTGTAGTCTTGTGGTAATGTAGTGGTAGTGGAGTCGTAGTGGTGGTAGTAGTGGTAGCGGTAGCGGTAGTGGTAGTAGTAGTGGTAGTGCAGTGGTAGTGTAGTGGTAGTGTTAGTGTATTGGTTTCGATTGTGGTAGTGGTAGTGGTGGTGTAGTGTTGTAGTGGTAGTAGTAGTGGTAGGGGTAGTAGTAGTGGTAGTATAGTGGTAGTGTAGTGGTAGTAGTAGTGGTAGTATAGTGGTAGTGGTAGTCGTAGTCGTAGTCGAAGTGTAGTGGTAGTGTAGTGGTAGTAGTAGTGTAGTGGTTGTGTAGTGGTAGCGGTAGTGGTAGCGGTAGTGGTAGTGGTAGCGCTAGTGGTAGTGGTAGTGTTAGTGTATTGGTTTAGGTTGTGGAGTGGTAGTGTAGTGTTGTATTGGTAGTGGTAGGAGTAGTGGTGGTAGTAGTGGTAGGGGTAGTGAGTGGTAGTGTAGTAGTAGTATAGTGGTAGTGAGGTGGTAGTGTTGTGGTAGTGTAGTGGTAGTGATAGAAGTAGTAGTAGCGGTAGTGGTACTGGTAGTGCTAGTGCAGTGGTAGTGTTAATGTATTGGTTTAGGTTGTGGTAGTGGTACTATAGTGTTGTAATGGTAGTGGTAGGGGTAATGGTAGTGGTAGTAGTAGTGGTAGGGGTATTGGTGGTGTAGTGGTAGTGTAGCGGTAGCGGTAGTGTAGTGTAGTGTGAGGCGGTACGAAGTTCGCCGGGAAAGCTAGTATATTACATATGCATGCAAAATTTCAGCTTAATCGGAAACCAAGAAGTGGGTCAAATTTAACTTTTAAGATTCCACCCGAACAAACATACATACATTGCATGCAAGATAATTAAAAGCTTTTAAAAAAGATGGCCAGGTGCGTGTCGGACCACGAGTGACGTAGGGTTCCGTAGACTTTCCAATAAATAAATGTATATTTAAAAAAAAACAAGTTATTTTTCCCTAATTATAATGTCTCATTATAATATTTATTAGAAACTAGTCGATGCCCGCGGCTCCGCCCGCGTGGACATCGTTTCTATGACAGTTTCCGAGGGTTCACAGTACGCGGCTCGCGAGCGTGGAAAAAATAAGCTATATGTTAATCCAGGTCCTAATCTGTATACCTACCAAATTTCATCCTAATACTTTCAGTAGGTTTTGCGTTAAAGAGTAACAAACATCTAGTACTAGTAGGATACAGTAAAATAAAATTCCAAGACAAAAATACAATAAAGTAACCATGCTGCACTGCTTCGCGTAACCGCAGTTACATTTAAACCGGTTTTCGCTATTTGATTTTTTACCACGGCGCTCGACAGGCCCATTTGAAAAAGACCACCTATGATCCCTTATAAGGTGCCCATAACACTCATTCACCGTATTGCCGCGTTGTATCGCAATGGACAACCTTTGTACTAGGAAAGAACGAAACGTGGGTTACAACAAGTATTGCACATCCAGCGACCTATGTCCCTGAAATAGAATTTGCAGTTGGTAGGGACCTTTTGTATGGAAAATCTATGAAATTTTTACAAATCCACCAAATTCACATCTTAAGTTAGTCAACTATTACTCCTAAACCAAAGTATACATATAAGTAGTAACATACAGTATGGACACTCCCTAGCGCTCTCTAGATTGCGACCTCACCCCCTCGTCACCCATGTGGATACAGAAAGGTTTAAGTTTGGTTCTCGTCTCGAACGTATAGAATTTCGCAGTGATTTCATTTGTTTTTAAAAATGTCATTTTGCACCCGTTGTATGAAGTGTCCAGGGTGTGCCTAAACTAAGAAAGCCTACTTTGCCGTGATTATTTTCCTCGTATATTGATTTCCCGCGGTTTCACCCGCGTGGACAACGTTTCTATGACTTTTCGAGGGTGCGCAGTGCGCGAGCCGCAAGCGGCTCGCGAGCGTGGTAAATAGTAGCCTATGTCTGAATCCAGGTCCTAATCTGTCTACCTACCAAATTTCAGCCAAATCTGTTCAGTAGTTTTTGCGGGAAAGCGTAACAGACAGACAGAGTTACTTTCACATTTATAATATTTACTAGCTGTCCCGGCGAACTTCGTTCCACCTTACACTAAACTACACTACCCTACACTACACTACACTACTCTACCCTAAACTACACTACACTACTCTACCCTACCCTACCTTACTCTACCCTACCCTACCGTACCGTACCCTACCCTACCCTAACCTACACTACACTACAATACACTACCCTACCCTAACCGACATAAGAACCTTCTCCTGACAATAACGAGTTCAACAAAAAAAGAATTAGCGAAATCGGTCCAGCCGTTCTTGAGTTATAAAATAGTGTTACTAACACGACTTTGTTTTTATATACATACTAGCTTTTGCCCGCGGCTTCGCCCGCGTGGACATAGCTTTAATGACTCCTTTTGAGGGTGAGTGGTGCGCGAGCCGCAATCAGCTTGCAAGCGTGGACATGAGTTTTCTCCAGGTACCTCAGGAACTGTATCGGGCTATTCGGATTAGCAGTCTTATCCCCATTTCCCACCCCCTCAACAAATTCTATACAAAAAATCACTTTAATCCGTTGCTCCGTTGCGACGCCACCGAAGTGCGCGAGCGTAGAAAACAGTTGTCCCCAGATCCCTCGGGAAGTATATCTGGATATACTTTTTAGTAAATTATATCATTTTACACCTCATCTCTGTGCTAAAAATCACACGAACCCATTTTAAACGAACAAAGAGTATTGTTTTAGCTTCCTCAGGAACTTTTTCCTTAGGGACTTTTTCCTCAGGAAAGTAGACTATTTGATTCCCAGTGATAAAGGCTACCTGCATTCCAAATTTCATCAAGTGAAGTGTGAATAGGTAACAAACCAACCAACACATTTTCACATTTATAATATTAAGTAAGGATTTCTAAATCTTAAATAACATATAGAGCGTCGGTGGCAGAACGGTTAGGGCCAGTACCTCCTGTCCGGAAGGCCGTGGTTTGAATCCTGCCACTTACCAATATCTATACGAATATCGATTTCATACTGGTATGTACGTTTTTCCGACGCTCTTACGGTGAGAAAAACATCGTGAGGAAACCTGTACACGCCTGCGAAGAAACCCGCGTAATCGTCTAAGGCTTGATCGCCCTAACGTATATAAACTGATATGATGAAATAACACATATACCTATATTATCAAAAAAATAATTCAAATCATTATATCAATCTAGTAATAAAATTTCCTAAAAATATCAATATGGGTCAAATCCTCGAGTCGTATAAGCTCCAAAGGAGCCCATGACGCACTTCTCGTTGCCGCGCTGGATGGCAATAGACAACCTTAGCAGCAGGTAGGACCTCACGTCACTTCTCCTCTCTCAAAGGCGACGGCCAATCTCCTTTGTGAAAGCAAAGGCCTCTGAGGGTTCAGCAGCCGGTTGTCTCATAGACCAGCGGCACAAAGCAGTAATTTGCCTCCAAGACCGAGCACTTATTATGCTTTTTTCTCGCCGCAAATTGAGCAGCAGTACCGCACGGGTGAGGAGTGAGGCAAAAAAAGTGGCGTCCCAATGCAGGCACGTTCCTCTCTGCCATAGCACTTGTTTAAACCCTCCGGCCTTTTGCCATCAGATTGACTAAAGCCCGGCGGCTGCATCAAAGATGGAATATTCCATCTGGCCGAGACCAGTGCCCTCCGAGTGAGGTCATTAAGGAATTGGTGACGTGGGAATCTTCACAAACAACGACCGCAACTCAGTGAGTGATGGCCAATCGCCTCCATCGTGGACAAATACATTGATGAGGTTCACAGATATTGATATTGCAGGCGGAGAGCAACTGCCACACGCAAATAGTCACCGTCAGAAGAGTTCCCATATCTGCGCCTCCTGTTAAAAGATGCTAAACTCGATTTGAATGTGTTTTTAATTTTTTTACACTATTGCAATCTGTAAAAAAATACCTATCTGTTCGTCTATGAAACACATCGCTACGTGCCATAGTTTCAGAGTTAGAGTTGTGTAAATTAGCGTATGCTGAAAAATACATAAAAGAAATCCACTCAAAAGTATGAAATAATATTTTAATGTTTTAATACAACATAAGTGCGTTTTATTATCCCTGCAGTGCCATCTATTGACATTCTGCTGCTATAATCATAATGTGTGGTATGTGTAGCTAATATGTGGAAAAAAAGTATCGATAGATAATTTCCCACGGGACCTCTTTAGTTTTCCGGTATAAAAATACCCGCCTATACAATGATGGTCAAAACACCCCATCCCAATGTAAAGGTTTCATATTGTTACGTTGAGCCATTCTAAAGATATTTTTTCTTGCATTCCTGAAGGAACCCTAAATTTTTTTGGATTCATAATGTCCCATTTTTAGTTTGCGATAAGGGTATCAACGTGTAAAATTTGATTGTAATAGGTCAAGCCACATTTGCGTGGTGAGCCATTCTATAAATGTATACTTTTGATTTTCCCACGGGAACTATTGAATTTTCCGGGATAAAAAGTATCCTATATGTTAACCCGGGCTATAAGGAACCACCATACAAAATTTCATCAAAATCGGCCTGGTAGTTTTTGCGTGATGCGCGAACATACAGACAGACAGACAGACAGACAGACAGACAAAAATTCCAAAAGTTGTTGTTTTGGCCTCTGTATCGTTAGTAATGTCCACCACAGTTATTATTTTCCAAAAATATTTCATGTACAGACACGGCCCCGTTACAGTTTTATTATATTATAGATTGATATTATTGATTATTGATATTGATTATATGTCCTACTATCACCTTTTTAGCGGTTAAATTGCGGTTTATGTGGCAGGGGGGGTCCACTTAACTCTAACAAAAATTTGCACTTTGACGCTTAATATTCCGCAAACGCATCGCTAAATCTAAAAGTTGTTTTCACAGAACTGCAATATTTTTGAAAGACCTTTCTAACAACAATCCGCACCATGGGATAAATGAGAAAAATATCATCCCTATTTTACGTGTATTTATAGGTACCTAGGTACCCTTAGAAGCGTCTCGGTGGCTCAACCGATAACGACTCGGTCCTCCTAACCAGAGGTACCGGGTTCAAATCCGAACGGCCAATGTATTAATGAGTTTTTTGAAACTTACGTACATATACTAACCGATAACTTTAACGGTGAAGGAAAACATCGTGAGGAAACCTGCACACACACCTGCGAAGAATTTCGAAGGTTGTGTGTGAAGTCGACCAACCCGCACTGGGCCCGCGTGATCGACTAAGGCCCGATCGCCCTAATTCAGGGTAGGCTCAAACCCCTCGGTGGGGACGTATGTGAGTTGATACGATGATGACCCTTAAATATTCTTTTTATTAAGATTTTATTTTACCACTTTGTCGGCGTAATTAATAATTTACGTTTACATGAAAATCGGTTCACAATCTGCGAATATGTCGCGTCACAAACATACAAAAAAAAACATACAGTCGAATTGAGAACCAATCCACTTTTTTGATGCTTGAAAATACTTTTTTGTTATATTATCTGCCTTACTCAAGCTCAGACCGGTAACCTGCAAATGAGACATCATGTGACAGGCCACGTCTGTCTATTCGGATGACACGACAGGAAATGATGCGAGTCAGGGAAACAAATATACTCGTTGCAGCGGTTGCAGGACTAGCCGCAGTCACAGGGAATCAATAGACAATACATTATTACATAGTTATATAGGAACCATTGGGTACGTTCCACTAAACGCCCGCAACGATTGTAACACCCTCTGTATCGTTCCACCTAAGGCCCGTGGTCGTCGCGAGCGATCGCTCGACGTCATAGATGACGTCACTGTTCGCGACCACATCGCGCCCACTTCGCCCACAAAATATTGGTGGGTCAGAGTGGGCTTTCACCAAAGAGAATGTGGCCTCCCTATTGAAGAAGAGACTCCGGAAAAAATCAGAAGAGGAGGAAGCACGTGCCAAACGACATAAAGAGCGCTTGGAAATGGACGAAAAAATGCTCGCGTTACTTTCTAAATTCGTTGATAAAATTAATTAGTTTTATCGATTAAGTTCTGTTTTTTACGTGTTAAGAGAGATTATATGATCATTTTCGAAAAACTAGAAAGTAAGTGTAACAGTGTAAGTTTTCATACGCAGTTAAAAAAAATCTATAGTATTCAGATTTAATATCGATTATTTATTGAACTATTTATACGAGAAAACAGAAAACTTTCACCATGCCGCCATATTGCGAGCACACAGCGCTCAAGATGTGCGTTCCACCTAAAACATTCGCCTACAACGCCCGCGGCCTTTTTCCGTTAGTGGAACGGCAGTTTCAGCGGTCGCGGTCGATGGCGTTGCGGGCGTTAAGTGGAACGTACCCATTGTATCGCGGCACGCTGTCATGCGTTCTTCTTTCATTCGATCTTTTTTCATTCCATCTATTTCTTTTTCAAGCATGCGCTGACATTTCATTTAAAAAATCAAAACTCTTTTCCACTAATCAACATATTTTGAAAACGAAACATGGAGACTTTTTGGCGGGAATTTGTAGCGTTCAGTTTGTCATTTTTCTTTTATTATCCGAAAAATTACATTTAGTGGTTTTCGATGTGTAATATTGATAGTGTATTTATCTGCGAAGTATCATTTATGTGTTTCTTGTGTAGGATAATGAAATAAAAGTGTGTATACTGTGTTTCGAGTTCCCACAAGAAGTCCGAGCAAGCTTTAGCAAAAGTGCTATCATTTTGCTAGAGTATTTAGGTTAGGTTAGTTTATAGACAATGATGTGAACGTGAAAAAACAGTGATCTTGAAAACTGAAAAGGAGAAAAACACTACATAATCTGAATAATATACTGAAAATTACTGAAGACGTGAATTCTACATAGAAAAAAATATACTGAAGACTAGGCGGTATGGCCAATGAGCCTTAGCCTGCCCTAAAAGGGCGAAGAAAAAAAAAAAAAAAAAAAACGAAACATGGAAATTTTATAAAATACCTACTTATTATAACCTGATTCTTTTTTTTTATTCACAATTGGTAAACCCTTGACAACAAGACCCATCTCGGGTAAGATAAAATTATGTTTGTTATTCAAATTCAAATTTCATTTATTTGTGATATAGGTATGTTATATCCTATTTATTATATAACCTGTCATTTTACGTACAAATTAAAAATAATAATAATATAGCAATAACAACATAATCAATGAAGTCCTAAAAATTAAAATTAAAATTACATAACTGAAGTTTCACAATATTATATAACTAGAAACAACGAGTCATTCATCATAATGTAATTGTAAAAGATAAGATGTATTTTTTTTATATTATGCAAAACATGTTCAAACCTTATACCTACCTATTATATAATTAATGATATCAAATCAATTATAAACAAATACTTATGTCAAAATGATTTATCATATAAAAAATTATTAATTGAGTAGTACGCTTTATGTGATTATAATTTAAATTTCTCTAATCCTTGTGTTTTTTAGGTCTTTATTTCATCTTTATATCATCTTATTTTACTGTAAATAAATCGAAATACCTGTGAACACGTCATTACCTACCCACGCCCACTTCCGTACCCATACCTATGACGACGTGACGTGTCACACCATACGTCACTCTTCGGCCACTTTAATTTCCTGGCATGTCAATTCATTAAGGCTTTAAGGTCACTCAATTCGAGCAGGTTGATACGTGTTTAAATAACATCGTACGTTAATCTATTCATTATAAATTAAAATTAGTGCGGTCTTCAACGCGGCTGTTACGTTGAAATGAAACCGAACGTCCAATTTTTTAAATGTTTTTATTACTTTTTATCACTTTCAAATAACTTTAAAAAAATTAGTTCAATTAAAATGAAAGGTCTAAAGTCACCAATTTTTGTGTGTTGGTTTCATTCAACATTACCTATTTGTTTTTGAGAAATTTTGCAATTAATGCCAAAAACAAGGTCTACAGTATATTTTTTACATCAAAAGTGGTAATATTTTAAAAATTGTATTCAATTAAAACGATTTTTTATTACTTTAAGTGTATTATAATTTTTTTCCATGGTGATTGATGGCTTTACACAGTCTTTCAATAATTTGAATTCAATATTGTAATTTGACCCATCTTAAGGCCTTAATTGGAGACGAGATAAGACATAACAAGGGTACGGGTGCAAGTGTTTGCTAGCTCATTATCCTTACTAATATTGTGTGGTGGTGGTACCCTTAAAAAGTTTTTTTTTCCCAAATTTTTTTTACAGTTCTCTCCGCGTTATTATTATATCATCATCATTACAGCTCATATACGTCCCCACCGAGGGGCTCGAGCCTACCCTGAATCAGGGCGATTAGGCCTTAGTCGACCACGCGGGCCCAGTGCGGGTTGGTCGACTTCACACACAACCTTCGAGTTTCTTCGCAGGCGTGTGCAGGTTTCCTCACGATGTTTTCCTTCACCGTTAAAGCAATCGGTAAATATGAACGTAAGTTTTTGAAAAACTCATTGGTACATTGGCCGTCCACATTTGAACCCGGTACCTCTGGTTAGATGGACCGAGTCGTTACCGGTTGAGCCACCGACGCTTATTAAAATTATTATATATATTTTTGCCAAATTTCAGCTCTTAACTACTATTAGTCTAGGAGCTAGGCCGCGGACAGACAGACGGACAGACATGACGAAACTATAAGGGTTCCTTGTTGTACTACGGAACCCTAAAAATTGTACAGCCTCACAAACTCTGGCGTAGCTTCGGTAACGTCTTAATCTATCTATAATATAATAAAACTGTAACGGGGCCGTGTCTGTACATGAAATATTTTTGGAAAATAATAACTGTGGTGGACATTACTAACGATACAGAGGCCAAAACAACAACTTTTGGAATTTTTGTCTGTCTGTCTGTCTGTCTGTCTGTCTGTCTGTCTGTATGTTCGCGCATCACGCAAAAACTACCAGGCCGATTTTGATGAAATTTTGTATGGTGGTTCCTTATAGCCCGGGTTAACATATAGGATACTTTTTATCCCGGAAAATTCAATAGTTCCCGTGGGAAAATCAAAAGTATACATTTATAGAATGGCTCACCACGCAAATGTGGCTTGACCTATTACAATCAAATTTTACACGTTGATACCCTTATCGCAAACTAAAAATGGGACATTATGAATCCAAAAAAATTTAGGGTTCCTTCAGGAATGCAAGAAAAAATATCTTTAGAATGGCTCAACGTAACAATATGAAACCTTTACATTGGGATGGGGTGTTTTGACCATCATTGTATAGGCGGGTATTTTTATACCGGAAAACTAAAGAGGTCCCGTGGGAAATTATCTATCGATACTTTTTTTCCACATATTAGCTACACATACCACACATTATGATTATAGCAGCAGAATGTCAATAGATGGCACTGCAGGGATAATAAAACGCACTTATGTTGTATTAAAACATTAAAATATTATTTCATACTTTTGAGTGGATTTCTTTTATGTATTTTTCAGCATACGCTAATTTACACAACTCTAACTCTGAAACTATGGCACGTAGCGATGTGTTTCATAGACGAACAGATAGGTATTTTTTTACAGATTGCAATAGTGTAAAAAAATTAAAAACACATTCAAATCGAGTTTAGCATCTTTTAACAGGAGGCGCAGATATGGGAACTCTTCTGACGGTGACTATTTGCGTGTGGCAGTTGCTCTCCGCCTGCAATATCAATATCTGTGAACCTCATCAATGTATTTGTCCACGATGGAGGCGATTGGCCATCACTCACTGAGTTGCGGTCGTTGTTTGTGAAGATTCCCACGTCACCAATTCCTTAATGACCTCACTCGGAGGGCACTGGTCTCGGCCAGATGGAATATTCCATCTTTGATGCAGCCGCCGGGCTTTAGTCAATCTGATGGCAAAAGGCCGGAGGGTTTAAACAAGTGCTATGGCAGAGAGGAACGTGCCTGCATTGGGACGCCACTTTTTTTGCCTCACTCCTCACCCGTGCGGTACTGCTGCTCAATTTGCGGCGAGAAAAAAGCATAATAAGTGCTCGGTCTTGGAGGCAAATTACTGCTTTGTGCCGCTGGTCTATGAGACAACCGGCTGCTGAACCCTCAGAGGCCTTTGCTTTCACAAAGGAGATTGGCCGTCGCCTTTGAGAGAGGAGAAGTGACGTGAGGTCCTACCTGCTGCTAAGGTTGTCTATTGCCATCCAGCGCGGCAACGAGAAGTGCGTCATGGGCTCCTTTGGAGCTTATACGACTCGAGGATTTGACCCATATTGATATTTTTAGGAAATTTTATTACTAGATTGATATAATGATTTGAATTATTTTTTTGATAATATAGGTATATGTGTTATTTCATCATATCAGTTTATATACGTTAGGGCGATCAAGCCTTAGACGATTACGCGGGTTTCTTCGCAGGCGTGTACAGGTTTCCTCACGATGTTTTTCTCACCGTAAGAGCGTCGGAAAAACGTACATACCAGTATGAAATCGATATTCGTATAGATATTGGTAAGTGGCAGGATTCAAACCACGGCCTTCCGGACAGGAGGTACTGGCCCTAACCGTTCTGCCACCGACGCTCTATATGTTATTTAAGATTTAGAAATCCTTACTTAATATTATAAATGTGAAAATGTGTTGGTTGGTTTGTTACCTATTCACACTTCACTTGATGAAATTTGGAATGCAGGTAGCCTTTATCACTGGGAATCAAATAGTCTACTTTCCTGAGGAAAAAGTCCCTAAGGAAAAAGTTCCTGAGGAAGCTAAAACAATACTCTTTGTTCGTTTAAAATGGGTTCGTGTGATTTTTAGCACAGAGATGAGGTGTAAAATGATATAATTTACTAAAAAGTATATCCAGATATACTTCCCGAGGGATCTGGGGACAACTGTTTTCTACGCTCGCGCACTTCGGTGGCGTCGCAACGGAGCAACGGATTAAAGTGATTTTTTGTATAGAATTTGTTGAGGGGGTGGGAAATGGGGATAAGACTGCTAATCCGAATAGCCCGATACAGTTCCTGAGGTACCTGGAGAAAACTCATGTCCACGCTTGCAAGCTGATTGCGGCTCGCGCACCACTCACCCTCAAAAGGAGTCATTAAAGCTATGTCCACGCGGGCGAAGCCGCGGGCAAAAGCTAGTAATATAATAAAACTGTAACGGGGCCGTGTCTGTACATGAAATATTTTTGGAAAATAATAACTGTGGTGGACATTACTAACGATACAGAGGCCAAAACAACAACTTTTGGAATTTTTGTCTGTCTGTCTGTCTGTCTGTCTGTATGTTCGCGCATCACGCAAAAACTACAATATAATAAAACTGTAACGGGGCCGTGTCTGTACATGAAATATTTTTGGAAAATAATAACTGTGGTGGACATTACTAACGATACAGAGGCCAAAACAACAACTTTTGGAATTTTTGTCTGTCTGTCTGTCTGTCTGTCTGTCTGTATGTTCGCGCATCACGCAAAAACTACCAGGCCGATTTTGATGAAATTTTGTATGGTGGTTCCTTATAGCCCGGGTTAACATATAGGATACTTTTTATCCCAGAAAATTCAAGAGTTCCCGTGGGAAAATCAAAAGTATTCATTAATAGAATGGCTCACCACGCAAATGTGGCTTGACCTATTACAATCAAATTTTACACGTTGATACCCTTATCGCGAACTAAAACTGGGACATTGTGAATCCCAAAATAATTTGGGTTCCTACAGGAATGCAAAAAATTGTATCTTTAGAATGACTCAACGTAACAATATGAAACCTTTACATTGGGATGGGGTGTTTTTGACCATCATTATATAGTCGGGTATTCTTTATCCCGGAAAACTAAAGAGGTCCCGTGGGAAATTACCTATCGATACTTACAATAATATCAATAGAGTACTTTTTTCTTTGTATTAGCTACACATACCAAACATAATAATCATAGTAGCAGAATGTCAATAGATGGCACTGCAGGGATAATAAAACGCGCTTAAGTTGTATTAAAACATAAAAATATTATTTCATACTTTTGAGTGGATTTCTTTTATGTATTTTTCAGCATACGCTACTTTAAACTCTGGAACTATGGTATGATAGCGATGTGTTTCATAGACGAACAGAGAGGTATTTTTTTACAGATTCCAATCGTGTACAAAAATAAAAACACATAAATCGAGTTTAGCATCTTTTAACAGGAGGCACAGATATGGGAACTCTTCTGACGGCGACTATTTGCGTGTGGCAGTTGCTCTCCGCCTGCAATATCAATATCTGTGAACCTCGTCAATGTATTTGCGGGTCCACGGCGGAGGCAATTGGCCATCACTCACTGAGTTGCTGTCGTGTTTGTGAAGATTCCCACGTCACCAATTCCTTAATGACCTCATTCGGAGGGCACTGGTCTCGGCCAGATGGAATTGATTCCAGACAGAATGGAATATTTCATCTTGGATGCAGCCGGCGGCCGGGCTTTAGTCGATCTAATGGCAAAAGGCCGGAGGGTTTAAACAGGTGCTATGGCAGAGAGGAACCCGTCTGCTTTGGGAAGCCACTTTTTCTGCTTCACTCCTCACCCGTACGGTACTGCTGCTCAATTTGCGGTGAGAAAGAAGCATAATAAGTACTCGGTCTTGGAGGCAAATTACTGCTTTGTGCCGCTGGTCTGTGAGACCACCGGCTGCTGAACCCTCAGAGGCCTTTGCCTTCACAAAGGGGATTGGCCTTACGCCTTTAAGAGAGGAGATGTGACCTGCTGCTAAGGTTGTTTATTGCCATCCAGCGCGGCAACGAGAAGTGCGTCTTGGGCTCCTTTGGAGCTGATATGACTCGAGGATTTGACCCATATTAATATTGTTAGGAAATTTTATTACTAGATTGATACCTATAATGATTTGAATTAGTTTTTTGATAATATAGGTATATATGTTATTTCATCATATCAGTTTATATACGTCCCCACCAAGGGGCTCGACCTGCCCCGAGTTAGGGCGATCTGGCCTTAGACGATCACGCGGGCCCATTGCGGGTTGATTGACTTCACACATAAGCTTCGAATTTCTTCGCAGGCGTCTGCAGGTTTCCTCACGATGTTTTTCTCACCGTAAGAGCGTCGGATAAACGTACATACCAGTATGAAATCGATATTCGTATAGATCTTGATAAGTGACAGGATTCGAACCACGGCCTTCCGGACAGGAGGTAGTGGCCCTAACCGTTTTGCCACCGACGCTCTATATTTTATTTAAGATTTAGAAATCCTTACTTAATATTATAAATGTGAAAATGTGTTTGTTTGTTTGTTACCTATTCACACTTCAACACCTCTACCAATCTTGATGAAATTTGGCATGCAGGTAGCCTGTATCATTGGGAATGAAATAGTCAACCTTTTATCTGTGGAAATTATCATAGCCCGATGCAGTTCCTGAGGAAACTAAAACAATAGGTACTCTTTGTTCGTTTTATTTAAAATCGTAACGAAAAAATGGATTTGTGTGATTTTTAGCACAGAGATGAGGTGGAAAATGATATAATTTACTAATAAGTATATCCTGACATAGTTCCCGAGGGATCTGGGGACAACTGTTTTCTAAGCTCGAGCACGTCAGTGGCGTCGCAACGGAGCAACGGATTAAAGTGATTTTTTGTATAGAATTTGTTGAGCGGGTGGGAAGTGACAAAGACTGCTAATCCGAATAGCCCGATACAGTTCCTGAGGTCATCATTACAGCTCATATACGTCCCCACCGAGGGGCTCGAGCCTACCCTGAATCAGGGCGACTAGGCCTTAGTCAACCACGCGGGCCCAGTGCGGGTTGGTCGACTTCACACACAACCTTCGAGTTTCTTCGCAGGCGTGTGCAGGTTTCCTCACGATGTTTTTCTTCACCGTTAAAGCAATCGGTAAGTATGTACGTAAGTTTTTGAAAAACTCATTGGTACATTGGCCGTCCAGATTTGAACCCGGTACCTCTGGTTAGATGGACCGAGTCGTTACCGGTTGAGCCACCGACGCTTTTTTCCTTAGTTCCTGAGGTACCTGGAGAAAACTCGTGTCCACGCTTGCGAGCTGATTGCGGCTGGCGCACCACTCACCCTCAAAAAGAGTCATAAAAGCTATTCGACGTGGGCGAAGCCGCGGGCAAAAGCTAGTCTATTAATATAATAAAACTGTAACAGGGTCGTGTCTGTACATGAAATATTTTTGGAAAATAATAACTGTGGTGGACATTACTAACGATACAGAGGCCAAAACAACAACTTTTGAAATTTTTGTCTGTCTGTCTGTCTGTATGTTCGCGCATCACGCAAAAACTACCAGGCCGATTTTGATGAAATTTTGTATGGTGGTTCCTTATAGCCCGGGTTAACATATAGGATACTTTTTATCCCAGAAAATTCAAGAGTTCCCGTGGGAAAATCAAAAGTATTCATTTATAGAATGGCTCACCACGCAAATGTGGCTTGACTTATTACAATCAAATTTTACACGTTGATACCCTTATCGCGAACTAAAACTGGGACATTGTGAATCCCAAAAAAATTAGGGTTCCTACAGGAATGCAAAAAAATGTATCTTTAGAATGACTCAACGTAACAATATGAAACCTTTACATTGGGATGGGGTGTTTTGACCATCATTGTATAGTCAGGTATTCTTTATCCCGGAAAACTAAAGAGGTCCCGTGGGAAATTATCTATCGATACTTACAATAATAACAATAGAGTATTTTTTTCTATATATTAGCTACACATACCAAACATTATAATCATAGTAGCAGAATGTCAATAGATGGCACTGCAGGGATAATAAAACGCGCTTAAGTTGTATTAAAACATTAAAATATTATTTCATACTTTTGAGTGGATTTCTTTTATGTATTTTTCAGCATACGCTACTTTAAACTCTGGAACTATGGTACATAGCGATGTGTTTCATAGACGAACAGAGAGGTATATTTTTACAGATTCCAATCGTGTAAAAAAATAAAAACACATAAATCGAGCTTAGCATCTTTTAACAGGAGGCACAGATATGGGAACTCTTCTGACGGCGACTATTTGCGTGTGGCACTTGCTCTCCACCTGCAATATCAATATCTGTGAACCTCATCAATGTATTTGCGGGTCCACGGCGGAGGCAATTGGCCATCACTCACTGAGTTGCAGTCGTGTTTGTGAAGATTCCTACGTCACCAATTCCTTAATGACCTCACTCGGAGGGCACTGGTCTCGGCCAGATGGAATATTCCATCTTTGATGCAGCCGCCGGCCGGGCTTTAGTTGATCTGATGGCAAAAGGCTGGAGGGTTTAAACAGGTGCTATGGCAGAGAGGAACGTGTCTGCTTGGGGATGCCAATTTTTCTGCCTCACTGTACGGTACTGCTGCTCAATTTTCGGCCAAAAAGAAGCATAATAAGTACTCGGTCTTGGAGGCAAATTACTGCTTTGTGCCGCTGGTCTGTGAGACAACCGGCTGCTGAACCCTCAGAGGCCTTTGCCTTCACAAAGGAGATTGGCTTTCGCCTTCGAGAGAGGAGATGTGACGTGAGGTCCTACCTGCTGCTAAGGTTGTCTATTGCCATCCAGCGCGGCAACGAGAAGTGCGTCTTGGGCTCCTTTGGAGCTGATACGATTCGAGTGTTTGACCCATATTAATATTGTTAGGAAATTTTATTACTATATTGATACCTATAATGATTTGAATTAGTTTTTTGATAATATAGGTATATATGTTATTTCATCATATCAGTTTATATACGTCCCCACCAAGGGGCTCAACCTGCCCTGAGTTAGGGCGATCAGGCCTTAGACGATCACGCGGGCCCATTGCAGGTTGATTGACTTCACACATAAGCTTCGAATTTCTTCGAAGGCGTGTGCAGGTTTCCTCACGATGTTTTTCTCACCGTAAGAGCGTTGGATAAACGTACATACCAGTATGAAATCGATATTCGTATAGATATTGATAAGTGGCAGGATTCGAACCACGGCCTTCCGGACAGGAGGTAGTGGCCCTAACCGTTTTGCCACTGACGCTCTATATTTTATTTAAGATTTAGAAATCCTTACTTATAATATTATAAATGTGAAAATGTGTTTGTTTGTTTGTTACCTATTCACACTTCAACACCTCTATCAATCTTGATGAAATTTGGCATGCAGGTAGCCTGTATCACTGGGAATGAAATAGTCAACCTTTTATTTGTGGAAATTATCATAGCCCGATGCAGTTCCTGAGGAAACTTAAACAATACTCTATGTTCGTTTTATATAAAATCGTAACGAAAAAATAGATTGGTGTGATTTTTAGCACAGAGATGAGGTGGAAAATGATATAATTTACTAATAAGTATATCCTGACATAGTTCCCGAGGGATCTGGGGACAACTGTTTTCTACGCTCGCGCACGTCGGTGGCGTCGCAACGGAGCAACGGATTAAAGTGATTTTTTGTATAGAATTTGTTGAGGGGGTGGGAAGTGACAAAGACTGCTAATCTGAATAGCCCGATACAGTTCCTGAGGTACCTGGAGAAAACTTATGTCCACGCTTGCGAGCTGATTGCGGCTCGCGCACCACTCACCCTCAAAAAGAGTCATAAAAGCTATGTCCACGTGGGCGAAGCCGCGGGCAAAAGCTAGTAATAATAATATAATAGGTAATAGATAAATATACACGTACCAGTGAAAAAATCTCTATACTCCTCTATCTCTTCTTATCTCTCTAGCAATGCCTCAAAAAACAAAAATATTTTTTTACGCTCGTTCCTATCAATAAGTTCAAATTAGATTTGGTTTTCTAACCTTTCAAAAGGTCACAGTATCTCGCGCCCACCACGAAAAAGTTCGTAATCGAAAAAATCTGCAAGGAGATTACGTTGCAGTATGTTTGTTTCTTTGGCTGAGCCAACGGCTTGATGGCTTTTGGAGTGCAAGATTTAGATTCTTCTTGATTCCGTGAGTGAAATATGATACATTTTTACCTGATTTCCCAGAAACGAGGGGTTATGTTTTAAGCAGTGAGGTTTTTAATTTTTTAACCGAGCGAGCGCGAAATGCGAGCGAAGTGTCTCCGTTTTAAATTGGGAAAACACGTTTCCGTATGTCTGTCCGGCTATTCTCCTCTAAAGGTCGCATTTCTCAACCGATTCTCGTGAAAATTTGTGAACAGGTTCGATAATTACTTTGATGTGTTCTGGCTTGAAGATAAGATAGCCAGTTCTCCATTGCGTTGGGGAATCTTGTTAAGCCCGCTTCCATCTTCGGCATCATCGTCATTTACCATCAGGTGAGATGATGCCAAGGACTTACCAATTGTGAATTTAAAAAAAAATGTGTGAATTGACATTTTAGAATTTTTCCAAAATGGCGGAGCCATGAGAGTTCAAAACGTAAAAAATATATTTCAGCCATTTCGAAAAACTCACTCAGCCACTAAGTAGTTTTTAAATTGGTTAAGTTATTAGAGGCCGCTTTACCTATAAAAAAGTATTAGATGCGTCATGTTGACAGTTTCATTCGCTTTTTGTTAGAGATTCATGAATAAACATTAAACATTCATGACATGACCTTGTTCCGACGTTTTCGCTGAAAATTTGAGGTCATCGTTCATCACACAGATTTATGATCCGACTGAATATACATAATGACGGTGCTATAATTCTATAGCAAAATATTAACTGGGGCTTTTAAGTACCTACCTACATTCCCGAGATATATTTTTTTTTTTTTATCCTTACAAAGAAGTTACATCGATATTTAAACTTTTTCTTTAACTTTCGATACAACATGTGACCCCATATGATACCCAAAATGTGACGTAAATTAATTAATTTTTAACTTTGGGGGGTAAATTAGAAAATATAAAAAAGTTCAGCAAACTATGAAAGAGTTGTTGTGAGAATCTCAAATATTTTATTTTTTTTATTAAAAATTTGAGTGCGTTTGACTGCAACTCACCTGATGGTAAGTGATGATGCAGTTTTGATAATTTTAAGATAATACTCTTATGTAATTTCAAAAATAGGCAAACATTTCCATTCTCTCTCCTTTATCTCCAAAACTACTGGGCCTCAAATTTTAAAAAAAATACAGTATATGAGATTAAATGCATAGCTGCATAGATTACAGAAAGAAAATCTAAATTCCTTCCATTCTTACAGGAAAGGTGAAATTTCCAAAATCCACTCGGACTTATTTTGATATGTCACACGATATAGTTAGAAAAACTTTTATTTAAATACTAAAAGTGGTTAAACGGTTAAAATTTATTAATTTTCGTTACCGTCTTGTCCGTATTCGTCTTTGGGTCACCTACTTACATAATTATGTGAAACAAACTTTAACTCAATCGGTAAAGTGGTTTTTTAAAATATAAATTTATTTTTTGAAAAGGCCACGGAACCCTACTTTTGCGAGTCCGACTCACACTTGGCTGTTTTTTTTTACAAAAATCCCATTATTGTTTTTTTTTATTTTAGATTGTATAGTACCCACTTTTTCATCAAGATTGTGTGTTTTTTATCATAAATTAATTTATTCGAGATTTTCATGAAATTTTTATTTATTCACAATTGGTAAAGCCCTTGCCATCATCTCACCTGATGTGAAGTGTTTTCGCAGCTATGTGGGTATCCGGTATCCATAGCCGGATATTGAGCTATTAATCGGTGTTCACAACACTGTTCGACACCCGTAGGTCTAATCAAAGACCCGTGCTGGTGTTCTTAGACCCTCAGGTGGGGAAGTCAACATTGGCTGCGATACGTAGCGCTAAGATTCAGTGCTTAAGAGCCCGCTGGAGTTCATATTTTTTTTTATTCACAATTGGTTAGCCCTTGGCATCATCTCACCTGATGGTAAGTGACGATGATGCCGAATATGGAAGCGGGCTTACCAAGATTCCCCAACGCAATGGAGAACTGGCTATCTCCAAGCCGGAACACATCAATGTTGTTAACACTGATGTTTTGCGGCAAGACTTAGATAAGATTGTGGTAGCTAGCCAGGCGGGCTTAGAAAATGCCCTACCACCAACCAAACCGAGTCTTACAAGTTGACCCCACCGGGAATCGAACCCGCGACCTCCTGGTGTGAAGCTAATGGGCTAACCATTACGCCACGGAGGCAGTTAAAATACAACACAATCAAATCAAATCAAAACAATTTATTTCAAATAGGTTGAAATAAATTGTTTTGATTTGATTACACACACTTTTAAATAGTCAAAAAAAAAATATTGTATATCACAATAATGTCATGATTCAGATTACAAAGTCAAAGTCAAAGCATTTATTTGCCAGAACATAGTTGAACACATGGTGTTCTTAAATTTAAGGTAACTTATGTCCCACCATCAATGGCATGCAAATATACATGCCTGCATGCAAATAATATAATATAACCTAGGTTTTACAAACTATCATACATTTTTGTCGCTAAGAAATTATTTTAGCTTCTTCCCGCGGCTTTGCCCGCGTGGTCATCGTTTTTTTGACTGGCTTTTAGGGTAAAGAAACTAACCAAAAAAAAAGAGTATATTTTCAGTTCCCTCAGAAACTGCATCGGACTGTGCTCTTTTCACGGGATAAAAAGTAGCCTATGTCCTTCCCAGTGACACAGGCTACCTGCATGCCAAATTTCATCAACAAGTTGAAGCGTGCAAAGGTAACAAACAAACAAATACATTTCCACATTTATAATATTAGAAAGGATTGCATTAGCAACCGATTCATTACGTACGATTACTAGGATAAAGCATTACGATCATTTTTTTTTCTAGAAATAGGTCACTTGTGTCCCGAGCCAGTAACATCACATCTACATCACTAAAAGAAGAGGCGGAATCATACATATTCGTAAAACCTTCAAACATTAAAATTAATGATGATACATTTAAGTACACTGGCACCAGAGGCAAATCTTTTCTCATCTAAAGAAGCTTGCTCTGAAATTTTAACATTAGTTTTTTTTTTTTTTTTTTTTTTTTTATTCCGCGAAAGATCCGTCAGAACGGTTTTTTAAAGTTCCGTACCCCAAGGTGTAAAACGGGACCCTATTACTAAGATTCCGCTGTCTGTCCGTCTGTCACCAGGCTGTATATCATGAACCGTGATAGCTTAGCGTAATTTTCACAGATGATGTATTTCTGTTGCCGCTGTAAAAACAAATACAAAAAATTTGAAAAAATGAAAAAATAAAGGGGGTCTCCATACAAAAAAACGCGTTTTTTTAATACGTGAAGAAACCAGCGCCATCTAGATTGATGGTACGGAACCCTTCGTATGCAATTCTGACTCGCACTTGGCCGGTTTTTTTCAACTGCCGGATTAATACATACTAATTTAAGAAATAAGCTGAAGCCCGAATATTTACAACAAAATTAGAAAAAAATAATTTTGAATATTCAAATTGGAGTAAAAGTAATATTTGATTTTCTTTCTGAAACTCCTTGTAAAAAAGTTTATTAGAAGACATCCGAATATTTAAATGACAAAAATGTATGGGTAGACAGTGTATCTTCTATCGACACTACTAATCAAGTTTAATAGTAATAAAATGATGACCAACCTAAGAACTGACGTGGAAGCGACAAGACATGACAAGTCTAGTACTTCTTGTAAATGATATTTTTATCTTAGCATTGACATGAGCTGCATGAGCGCTCGCTTAAATGAAAAAATTTTAAAAAATGTAAATTGTATTAACAACATGTTCTGTTGCACGTTAATGTACTTAAAATAAAATTGAAGTTCAAAGTAATTTATAGACTATAGTATTAATAATATTATTAATATGTATACATCTAATAATGATTATTAGTAATAGCACTAATTTTATTAATCAATGTCAAAAAAAAACACTTAGATTTATCTTGTAGTAATAAAAATAACAATATATATAATGACTCGTACTATTGCTGACACTTTACATAGGCTGGAGTTTTGTTTCTAAGAATTCTCTTATATCATAGAATTGTATTTCCAGAAGCCACTCCTTTAATTTACTCTTGAAGCAATTGACGGAAGGTGCATCCCTGATGCTATCGGGAAGCCGGTTTATATACGGCTGGTCCCATCACATAGACCGACCTTTCGCTCTTTTTGAGTTTGTGCGGCACAGTTGCTAGACTACCGCTATATCTATTACTTCTAAGGTTATTTTTTTTATTCATTCCCCTCGTTTGGAAAAGGGAAATATTTGTATGTGTAAACACAGCTATTTGTTGTATTAATATGCAGGGTAGAGTTAAAATATTTTATTTATGCCTTGAAATACTCATGAGCAGATACGTCATCGGGAATCCCAGCCATGGCACGAATCGCACGTTCGCACATCGCACGTCAATGTTTGTGCGGATGGTGGCGCATCGGGAGCCGGGTCGTTCCTTTCCCTCTAATAATGGCTGATGGGAACGCGATGGCTGACTCTCGCGTTATACTCGTGACCGGGTGCTGTCCGTGTGAACTGGCCTACTCCTGTTAAAGATATCAATGACTTTCAATGATTTTAATGTATAACTTTTCGTCTCATATTGTTTTCATGTTCTTATGACATAATCTGGTTAATTTCAAGGATTGAATTTTGACATTATTAACTAATGATTGTATAATCTTGATTTTTCACAAATGAAATTATGTTATAATTATTTTATGACTTTAAGAAAAAGTGGAATTTGCATAAATACCTTGTATCTTGAAAAAATAATCTTGAATCTTGAATCTCTACGCTGTCACACCCCGGACGTTGCATACAAATGGTCGTGAAATGAAATTTCTAAAAACAAATGACGATGCAAACAAAATCACGGCAAAATCCCATATTTTCGAAAACCAAACTGTAACCAATCTTTATCAATATGGGTGACGAGTTGGTGAGGCCGCAATCTAGAGAGCGGCAGGGAGTGTCCATACTATATGTTAGTACTAATATATACACTTTGACACTGTGTTGTTAAATATTATTTTACCAATATTTTGATTATCTTAAATCATTCGATATCGTATGCGGTATCGTTAACGTAATGGTTATATCGTCATATTCATTAATATCCTGTGGAACTCTCTCCCTGATTCCATTCGAAATTCTGCTTCCCTAATTATATTAAATCTAAAGTTAAAGAGCACTTTCTAGCGCTTTAATTAAACATACCTACTTATATACCTCTTTCGCTATCATCATCATTAATCTGATAGTTATGTATGTACTTATTTTATGTTTATTGGTTTATATAATACTAGCTGTTTCCCGCGGTTTCACCCGCGTGGACAACGTTTCTATGACTTTTCGAGGGTGCGCAGTGCGTGGTAAAAAGTAGCCTATGTCTGAATCCAGGTCCTAATCTGTCTACCTACCAAATTTCAGCCAAATCCGTTCAGTAGTTTTTGCGGGAAAGCGTAACAGACAGACAGAGTTACTTTCACATTTATAATATAATATATATAATACTAGCTGTCCCGGCGAACTTCGTTCCACCTTACACTAAACTACACTACCCTACACTACACTACACTACTCTACCCTAAACTACACTACACTACTCTACCCTACCCTACCTTACTCTACCCTACCCTACCGTACCGTACCCTACCCTACCCTAACCTACACTACACTACAATACACTACCCTACCCTAACCGACATAAGAACCTTCTCCTGACAATAACGAGTTCAACAAAAAAAGAATTAGCGAAATCGGTCCAGCCGTTCTTGAGTTATAAAATAGTGTTACTAACACGACTTTGTTTTTATATACATACTAGCTTTTGCCCGCGGCTTCGCCCGCGTGGACATAGCTTTAATGACTCCTTTTGAGGGTGAGTGGTGCGCGAGCCGCAATCAGCTTGCAAGCGTGGACATGAGTTTTCTCCAGGTACCTCAGGAACTGTATCGGGCTATTCGGATTAGCAGTCTTATCCCCATTTCCCACCCCCTCAACAAATTCTATACAAAAAATCACTTTAATCCGTTGCTCCGTTGCGACGCCACCGAAGTGCGCGAGCGTAGAAAACAGTTGTCCCCAGATCCCTCGGGAAGTATATCTGGGTATACTTTTTAGTAAATTATATCATTTTACACCTCATCTCTGTGCTAAAAATCACACGAACCCATTTTAAACGAACAAAGAGTATTGTTTTAGCTTCCTCAGGAACTTTTTCCTTAGGGACTTTTTCCTCAGGAAAGTAGACTATTTGATTCCCAGTGATAAAGGCTACCTGCATTCCAAATTTCATCAAGTGAAGTGTGAATAGGTAACAAACCAACCAACACATTTTCACATTTATAATATTAAGTAAGGATTTCTAAATCTTAAATAACATATAGAGCGTCGGTGGCAGAACGGTTAGGGCCAGTACCTCCTGTCCGGAAGGCCGTGGTTTGAATCCTGCCACTTACCAATATCTATACGAATATCGATTTCATACTGGTATGTACGTTTTTCCGACGCTCTTACGGTGAGAAAAACATCGTGAGGAAACCTGTACACGCCTGCGAAGAAACCCGCGTAATCGTCTAAGGCTTGATCGCCCTAACGTATATAAACTGATATGATGAAATAACACATATACCTATATTATCAAAAAAATAATTCAAATCATTATATCAATCTAGTAATAAAATTTCCTAAAAATATCAATATGGGTCAAATCCTCGAGTCGTATAAGCTCCAAAGGAGCCCATGACGCACTTCTCGTTGCCGCGCTGGATGGCAATAGACAACCTTAGCAGCAGGTAGGACCTCACGTCACTTCTCCTCTCTCAAAGGCGACGGCCAATCTCCTTTGTGAAGGCAAAGGCCTCTGAGGGTTCAGCAGCCGGTTGTCTCATAGACCAGCGGCACAAAGCAGTAATTTGCCTCCAAGACCGAGCACTTATTATGCTTTTTTCTCGCCGCAAATTGAGCAGCAGTACCGCACGGGTGAGGAGTGAGGCAAAAAAAGTGGCGTCCCAATGCAGGCACGTTCCTCTCTGCCATAGCACTTGTTTAAACCCTCCGGCCTTTTGCCATCAGATTGACTAAAGCCCGGCGGCTGCATCAAAGATGGAATATTCCATCTGGCCGAGACCAGTGCCCTCCGAGTGAGGTCATTAAGGAATTGGTGACGTGGGAATCTTCACAAACAACGACCGCAACTCAGTGAGTGATGGCCAATCGCCTCCATCGTGGACAAATACATTGATGAGGTTCACAGATATTGATATTGCAGGCGGAGAGCAACTGCCACACGCAAATAGTCACCGTCAGAAGAGTTCCCATATCTGCGCCTCCTGTTAAAAGATGCTAAACTCGATTTGAATGTGTTTTTAATTTTTTTACACTATTGCAATCTGTAAAAAAATACCTATCTGTTCGTCTATGAAACACATCGCTACGTGCCATAGTTTCAGAGTTAGAGTTGTGTAAATTAGCGTATGCTGAAAAATACATAAAAGAAATCCACTCAAAAGTATGAAATAATATTTTAATGTTTTAATACAACATAAGTGCGTTTTATTATCCCTGCAGTGCCATCTATTGACATTCTGCTGCTATAATCATAATGTGTGGTATGTGTAGCTAATATGTGGAAAAAAAGTATCGATAGATAATTTCCCACGGGACCTCTTTAGTTTTCCGGTATAAAAATACCCGCCTATACAATGATGGTCAAAACACCCCATCCCAATGTAAAGGTTTCATATTGTTACGTTGAGCCATTCTAAAGATATTTTTTCTTGCATTCCTGAAGGAACCCTAAATTTTTTTGGATTCATAATGTCCCATTTTTAGTTTGCGATAAGGGTATCAACGTGTAAAATTTGATTGTAATAGGTCAAGCCACATTTGCGTGGTGAGCCATTCTATAAATGTATACTTTTGATTTTCCCACGGGAACTATTGAATTTTCCGGGATAAAAAGTATCCTATATGTTAACCCGGGCTATAAGGAACCACCATACAAAATTTCATCAAAATCGGCCTGGTAGTTTTTGCGTGATGCGCGAACATACAGACAGACAGACAGACAGACAGACAGACAAAAATTCCAAAAGTTGTTGTTTTGGCCTCTGTATCGTTAGTAATGTCCACCACAGTTATTATTTTCCAAAAATATTTCATGTACAGACACGGCCCCGTTACAGTTTTATTATATTATAGATAGTAGGGAAGTAGGGAAGTAGGGATGTATTATATAAACCAATATATTATTTATTTCATCATATCAGCGTCATTTCATCATACGTCAAAACCGAGGGGCTCGAGCCTACCCTGAATTAGGGCGATCGGTCCTCAGTCGACCACGCGGGCCCAGTGCGGATTGTTCAAATTCACACACAACCTTCGAGTTTCTTCGCAGTTGTGTGCAGGTTTCCTCACGATGTTTTCCTTCACCGTAAAGAATTCATTCCCATGTGTGTATTACGTAGTCAAAGAAGTTGAAGAACGTATATATTTATTTATAAGTTCTATGATTTTTTTATTGCCCACTACCCCACTAATAATGATTTTTTATGTTTTCCTCCACCTAAAGTTGTCTGGAAGAGATCGCTTGTTAGCGATAAGACCGCCTAAATGTGCAACTACCTCAATCAATCAGTCGATGTTGTCGTTAACGGTATCGTTATCATAATCGGTAAAGCATTTCATGTGATCAAACCAAAACACTAAACCCCTCATTTACGTGCGTAGTAAAACCACACCCTGGACAACTTCATACAACGGGCCAGATATGACATTTCAAAAAAGGAATGACGGAACAAACAAAATGGCGGCGAAATCGACAACAAAATACGTTCGACAACCAAACTTTAACCAATCAATGTGACGGGGGGGAGGGGGGTGAGGTCGCAATCTAGAGAGCGCCAGGGAGTGTCCATACTGTATGTTAGTACTAATACTCGTATAATATATACTTTGGTACAACTAGCGTTGCCAGGCGTCCGGATAAAGCCGGACAGGGTTAGGCTTTTAGGATGCGTGTCCGGCCAAATTAGATGGTGTCCGGCCTGTCCGGCTTTTGTCAGACTTTTTAGGTTTAATGATTTTACCAGTCACCTGGACATTCGGGTGAGCGCTGTCGTATTTATGAGACTATGGCGGCGTTTCTTAGTTTGATTAGGACCTCGCTAAAGGCCAGTAAACATGACTGATTGATTTAGGCGTGTCTAAAGCGGGCTTTGATAATTTAGGGAGTCCGGCTTTTTTAACCAAAAGCCCGGCTAAACTAGCAGGTATGTCCGGCTATTTAGTTTAAAGGCCTGGCAACCCTAGGTACAACTAAGAAAAAACACGGCGAGAAAAACAAGTAAATAAATCCTTAATACAACGTAAACCGCCTCTTACGTGACCCCTCATGCATTTATCCTCCTCTATTGGCTAAAGCGATATATAAGGCAATATCTCAGACCCTCGTCCAAAGAGGAATGCAAGCCTTCCTTTTTAACACGCTTATATTAGCTTCACCTGTATGTATGTATGTATGTATGTATGTATGTATGTTTGTATGTATTATAATTAATCAGTGACAATTACAATAATTTCGTAAGTTTATCTTATTATCCTTAACTAAAAATTTAAAAAGAAATATAGTTTAGAAAAACTAAAAAAACATGTATGTATGTATGTTTGTATGAATGATTGTATGTATGTTTGTAACCGACTCCTTTGCACAAATATAGTTTAGAAAAACTAAAAAAACATGTATGTATGTATGTTTGTATGTATGATTGTATGTATGTTTGTAACCGACTCCTTTGCACTCGATTTTGACCCAGTTTAAACGGATATATTTAATTCAAACTTTGTACATTTATCAAGAATCAGTGCCAATACAATAATTTCATAAGTTTATGTCATTATCCTGATCTAAAAATTGTAAAAGAAATATAGTTTAAAAAAACTAAAAAAACACGCTTTTTAAAGGACATCAAACTAAAAAGTTGAAAAATAATTCTTAATATAAGCTGAAAACAATAATGAACGAAAAATACTAGTATTATTGTGAAAAAAAAAGCGGCCAAGTGCGAGTCGGACTCGCCCATGAAGGGTTCCGTAGCAGCGGGTTTGGTAAATTGCGGTTTACGATTTATAACGCATTAAAAAAAACTACTTACTAGATCTCGTTCAAACCAATTTTCGGTGGAAGTTTGTATGGTAATGTACATCATATATTTTTTTTAGTTTTATCATTCTCTTATTTTAGAAGTTACAGGGGGGACACACATTTTACCACTTTGGAAGTGTCTCTCGCGCAAACTATTCAGTTTAGTTTAGTTTAATTAGAAACCTCTATATCATTTTTGAAGACCTATCCATAGATACCCCACACGTATAGGTTTAATGAAAAAAAAATGAGTTTCAGTTTTAAGTATGGGGAACCCCCAAAATTTATTGTGTTTTTTTTCTATTTTTGTGTGAAAATCTTCATGCGGTTCACAGAATACATCTACGCACCAAGTTTTAACAGTATAGTTCTTATAGTTTCGGATAAAAGTGGCTGTGACATACGGACGGACAGACAGACAGACAGACAGACAGACAGACAGACAGACATGACGAATCCATAAGGGTTCCGTTTTTTCCTATTTGGCTACGGAACCCTAAAAAGCATGGGGCACTTTGTGTTATATTTTTCATATATCAAGCAACCCACGCTTATTAGGGGATTTCTACAACGACCGGTCATGCGGTGCCCGCATCTAGCGGCTTTCTGCGACCTTCGCCAGGTCGTCTGTCCACCGTGTGAGAGGCCTTCCTACGCGACTCTTCCGGTACGCGGTCACCACTCGAGAAATTTACTGTCCCCTGTAAGTGGGGACGCTATATCATAAACCTGGCAGTCTAGCGTATCTGGTAGATGTGCGAGAGGGCTTGTCCCGACGGCCATCTGTGCTACGAGCTATGTGCCCTGCCCACTGCCACTTTAGTTTAGCGATTCTGTGAGCTATGTCGGTTGCTTTGATTCTGCGATTATTAGTGTTGCGATTTAAAATTTAAATGAAAAATTATAATTATAATGCTAGATACTAGCAGCCTCGACGCGCCCTCTGTAGCGCGACTAAGCTAGGAATAGATAGCAAGATGAAACATTTATTCTTTACCACAACACTAATACAGTACAGTAAATAGGGGAACGGACTGCATCAAAAATAAATTCTGAAATATGATTTCCTAAATTGTTCTCCTCTTGAAATTTCAATAAACCTTACTTGTTTTGTTTTTCCATTACGTCTTCAATTTTTAATTGATCCAATTCACAAAATAAGTTCGTCAATGACGCTAAAAATCTATTACGTCACTTGTGGGTATTTCAAACATTTTTAGAACAAAATTTAGTTTTTGACAGATCATGAAAAGTAACTCAAATGACTAGCAGTCCGATCCCCTATTATCATTAGTACACTTATATAACTAAAAAGCTATAGTAACAAAAATAGTACTTTGCAGTTGCTTAACAGACACACACCAGTCGAAAGTGTTCGGTGGATAACATTACTGTGCCGTAGCAAAGAAAAGGCTCCGACTTAGCATATGCTGTGGCGGACCACAGCGCTGATATACGCAATATGAATATAAGCAGTCTAAGAGGGCAAGGTAACACAATCTTAGTGGCACTTCGTCCGCTAATTCTAAGACGGGACAACAATCAGTTCTAGGCCCTAAAGACGATCTAAGGATCTTCTCGAACAACCTTGAGATATTTTAAGAAATTCGGGAAGCCCTTCAATATCTGCGGGCCTTCTCAAGATATACCTGCCGAATTGCTACTACTGAAGCGTCTGAAGTCCCTGGACACTATTAACAATAGGAGTAACCACCAAGTGAGATTTATTCATGTCAGCTCATATACGTCCCCACCGAGGGGCTCGAGCCTACCCTGAATTAGGGCGATAGGGCCTTAGTCGACAACGCGGGCCCAGTGCGGGTTGGTCGACTTCACACACAACCTTCGAGTTTCCTCGCAGGCGTGTGCAGGTATCCTCACGATGTTTTCCATCACCGTAAGAGCGTCGGATAAACGCACATATGAAATCTAAATTCTAAATCACATCGGTACGTGCCAGGATTCGAACCACGACCTCCCGGACAGGAGGCGGCGGCCCAAGGCGTTACGCCACCGACGCTCTTCATTTATTAGCTCATAGATAACTCTGCTAAATTTTGAATATCATGCACACGTGTGCAAAAAGTAAAAAAAAATTGAAAACGACTTAACAAAAACAAGTCAAAAAGAAAATAGTATCAAAACAGATTTCAAACAAATCAAAAAGTATGACATCGTCACATACTGTATTTTCATAAAATGTGAATTCATAATTAGTAGGTCATCAAACTCACTAAGTGCGATTTACTTAAATTAATGGATGTTGCTCTAAACTCCCCAGGCACATGCAACAACGATTTGAATCTTATTTTTAATTTCTCTTAGTTTACCTCAGAGGATATTTTTTGCCGCTCCCACCTTCAATTTTCATAGGATATTATTCTGTAACGTAGTTTATTACGTAAGCAATCTCAGGAATTTCACGCCTAGGGAAACCGCTTATATTAGGTAGAGGTCCAACAAATACACGTGACACTTTCTGAAACTAATATATATATATAAACTTCAGGGATATTTTTTTTTAATCCACATTTGATAAGCCTTTGGCATCATCTCACCTGATGGTAAGTGACGATGATGCCGAAGATGGAAGTGGGCTTCTCAAGATTCCCCAATGGAGATCTGACTATCTTATCTTTAAGCCGGAACACATGAATTATGTTTCGCGGCACGACTTAGATAAGATGGTGGTAGCTAGCCAGGCGGGCTATGAAAATGCCCTACCACTAACAAAACCGAGTCTTATACAAAGTTAGACTCCGCTGGGAATCGAACCCGCGACCTCCTGACGTTAAGCTAATGGACTTAACCACTACGCCACGGAGACGGAAAGATCGTGAAGATAGGTTTAGGGAAACGAACTGTACGTAAATATTTGTTGCTATACAGGGCAAATTTTTGAGACGGGACAGTAAGGGCAGGTATAACTAACTTGTGACTAATCTTATGTTTAAAATAACTTGAAATTTGCTTTTAATTATTAATAAATATTGAAATTGTACCTTAACCGTTATAGTTACAAGAAAACGTTTTTAGGAGACTATCCATAAAATTACTGGACCGACTGAGGTTTGAGTACTAGAAATGTCAGAAATCGCGAAAAACTTTGTGGATAGTCTCCTAAAAACGATTTCCTGTAACTATAACGTTTAAGGTACCTACTATTTCAATTTCAATATTTATAAATAATTTAAAGCAAATTACAAGTCATTTTAAACATAAGATTTTTTTTTCTTATTCACAATTGGTAAGCCCTTGGCATCATCTCACCTGATGGTAAGTGACGATGATGCCGAAGATGGAATTGGGCTTACCAAGATTCCCCAACGCAATGGAGAACTGGCTATTATATCTTCAAGCCGGAACACATCAATGTTGTTAACTCTGATGTTTGGCGGCAAGACTTAGATAAGATGGTGGTAGCTAGCCAGGCGGGCTTAGAAAATGCCCTACCACCAACCAAACCGAGTCTTACAAATTAACCCCACCGGGAATCGAACCCGCGACCTCCTGGTGTGAAGCGAATGGGCTAACTATTACGCCACGGATTAGTCACAAGTTATAGTTATACCTGCCCTTACTGTCCCGTCTCAAAAATTCACCCTGTATAGCTACTGAGCAACCGACCGGGTTGCCTGCGCTCGCTTCTGACACAACATTTCTTTCTTCGGTAAAAGCTTTATAACGAAGCAAACGGCGCGTTAACAAGGAATGGATATGACATTTTGGAGAGCAACAATTTATAGGCAACGGATTATCCCGAATTCACTATTGTTAAATCTCGCATGAAATAAGAATGATGGCGAAGAAGGAACGGGTAATCCTTCCAGCTCATATACGTGGGGAACGAGGGCCTCGTGCCTACCCTGAGCACACCCTGGATACAACGGACCAGAAATGACATTTCAAAAAAGGAATGACGGAACCGAAATCGCTTTACGTTCTCGTTACGTTGTAGCTCTCCGGCAAAGCAATCGTGCTCTTCGGTTACACCCAGAGTGGCCAGAAGATGAGTGGGCTCGTGTGTTTGTTTTCTGATGAATCTAAAATTGGTTTCCACCTTGACTCAAGGATAGTACGCGTGTGGCGAGCTTCTGGATGTCGCGAATGGCTTCGTTGTCCTCAGGAAGTGCATCCCTAACAGAGGAGCACACTAATGGCAGACTCTGGACACTTCATACAACGGACCAGAAATGACATTTCAAAAAAGGAATGACGGAACAAACAAAATGGCGGCCAAATCCTGTAAGTTCGACAACCAAACTGTAAACAATCTGTATCAATCTGGTTGACGAGGGGGTGAGGTCGAAATCTAGAGAGCGGCAGGGAGTGTCCATACTGTATGCTAGTACTAATGGACAGGGTCTTAACAAAGGTACGCACTTTTTTTAACTGGAGCATGTACTCATGAAACTGAACAACTTTCCCTAAGAAACTCATGGTCAATTCGCTTTTGTTTTTCTAATTAAAATTAATAAAGTGCGCTAAATACGCCAGAATACGCCGCGGCGGTGTGGCGGGCCAGCGCGGTCATTGAACTTTGTCAATACGCGGATACCAGCTGGGAGTTGTATTCTGAGCAGTTGATAATTCAATTAAAAAATAATAAATGCGAATTGACTATGGGTTTCTTGGGGAAAGTTGTACAGTTTCATGAGTACAAGCTCCAGTTAAGAAAAATTCGTACCTTTGTTAAGACCCTATATATACTTTGCCAAATTATTTAGTAATCTGTGACTTTGCCCTGAGTTAAGGAGATCGGGTCTTAGTCCACCACGCGGGCCCAGTGTGAGTTAATGGTCGACTTCACACACAAATTCACACAACCTTCAAGATTATTCGCAGGTGTGTGCAGGTTTCCTCACGATGTTTTCCTTCACCGTAAGAGCGTCGGATAAATGTACGTACATATGAAATCTAAATTCGAAACTCATCGTTACGTGTCAGGATTTCAACCACAACCTCCTAGACAGGAGGAAGCGGCCCTAGCCGTTACTCCACCGACGCAAAAAAAAACAAAGTATGCTTATCATGTATCGAATAACTTTAGGAGTTAATTAAAAATTAATAACCCGACTGCATGAAACCTTAACCCCTATTTTTTGGCCAGTCGGGTAAAAATGTATTCTATGTCACGCACAGGATTAAGGCAAAGTTAACGACTCCTCGCACTCCAAAATCCAGCAGAGCATGTCAAAGAAATAAAGAACCTCTTTTTTATGGCTAGTCGGGTAAAAATGAATCGAATTTACTCACAGGATTAAGACGAATCTAACGACACCCCGAATTCTAAAATTCATCAAGCCGTTCAGGCTACAGGGTGTGCCAAAGAAAATAAACATACTTACATACACACTAAAAAAGGAACCCTCGTTCTGGCACAGTCGGGTAAGAATAAGCTTTTATTCTCTTCTCTTATCGTGTGGCACAATTAGCCGTGCTATCCAAGGGATAGACGGCGGTTGCCTGGTGTTGCACTTTGCATCACCCGGGGTCACGTGTAGGGCATTTAGATTCAAACCTACGGACGTGTGCAACGCGAACTTCTACACATCTGTAATCGGATGCGCAGGTTTCGTGAGATGGTTTCCTTCACCGTTAAATCAATCGGTAAGTATATGTACGTAATTTTCGAAAAACTCATTGGTACATTGGCAGTCCGGATTTGAACCCGGCACCTCTGGTTAGGAGGACCGAGTCGTTACCGGTTGAGCCACCTACGCTTTCCTTTAATTACATACAGTTTTTATTTTTGAATCATAATAACATCAAAATAGACAATCATGACCATAGTAGGAGGATTCCTTGTGTTGCCAAAATGGAATATTACATACGACGGAGTCCAACTTTATAATAAATTACCTTCATCCATCAAAAAAAATTACACGTTTAATCAATTTAAGTGCAAATTAGCTCAACATATCCTTTTGCAATTAAGAAATTAACAACTTATGTGAAAGGCAGTTTATAATTATAATTACAATTTTACTTACCATTTAAGTAAAAGCGTTTTGTGTGGCGTGAACGATAAACACCTACATACAATTTAATTAAGCCTTCTCGTGTAAGTGACAAAAATATCCACCCGCTCCCTGTATAATGACGCCGGGATATTGTAAACACCACGATATTACAATCTCACTACACTAAATTCAGTTAGATTATAATATGACGGTAAATTGTCAATCGGCTTACAATTTCACGGCCCATTCTTGTATCTCCGAATAAAACCGATGGTATCTTCTACCCATTCTGCAACCCCGGGGGTGGGGGGGGGGGGGGCTGTTCAATGAAACAAATCAAAAATTGTCTAAAAATCTTTAATTATAATGTAATGGTTTTTACAATTTAACGGTGACATATACGAGCTGTAACAAAATTGGTGTAGGACCCGTTAACTGGGGCTTCAACTCATCATACTGAACAACTTTTGTTCTGTGCCTTTGCTGAAATCGCAGAAAAAAATTAACTCTTCATACAAATCGATCAGCTGATCGATCAATCAACTTTGTGCATTTTTGTATGGAGGGTCTAATTTTTTTTTTGAGAATTGACTATAGATTTTTTTGGGAAAGTTGTTCAGTATGATGAGTAGAAGCCCCTGTTAACGGGACATACACCAATTTTATTACACTCTGTATTTACTTAACTATGTCGATAAAAATTTCAACAAATATGAATACTGTAGTAGTACGCGTCGACATTTCACCTGTAGCCAATACCAATATTGGAAATCTAAAAAACCAGCCCTTATTATGGTCAATCGTAGTGTACAAACTCCCAAAAACTTTAAAATCGGAAGGAAATACTAAAAAAATTACAACAATCTAAGAAACATAATAATATCTAAATGATAAGAATTTTTGGACTATAAAACATTAAAGTAAAATTATATTTTTTAACGAACATTATAACCTTAAAGCAAAGAATGCTTAATATTACTACGTACGTACTTAAAATAATGTAGGGGCTGGGTTGCCAACCGTTTCCGGGACCCCAGAAAAGATGTACCGTTCAGATTGGTTGCGTGACTTTAAATATCCCGCTTTTCGACATTCAAATTGCAAGATAAATACTCATCATCATACAGCCGAAGGACGTCCACTGCTGGACATAGGCCTCCTCCCAAGGATTTCCACGACGACCGGTTCTGCGCTGCCCGCATCCAGCGGCTTCCCGCAACCTTCACCAGGTCATCACTACATCGAGTGGAAAGCCTTCCTACGCTACGTTTTCCGGTGCGCGGTCGCCACTCGAGAACTGTACTGCCCCAACGGCCATCTTTTCTACGAGCTATTTGCCCCGCACACTGCCCCTTAAATTTAGCAATTCTGAGAGCTGTGTTGGTTACTTTGGTTCTTCTACGGATCTCCTCGTTTCTGATTCTATCACGCAGAGAAACTCCGAGCATAGCACGTTCCATTGCCCTTTGTGTGACCTTGAGCCTTCTTATGAGGCCATAGTAAGTGACCATGTCTCAGTTCCGTATGTCATTACTGACAACACACACTGGTCGAAGACCTTGGTGTTAACACATTTCGGTATTTGAAGATATTTCTAAGCTTCCCAAACGCTGCCCAGCCGAGTTGGATTCGAAGATCGATCTCTTTCTTGAAGTTGGACCTACCTTACTGGACTGTTTGTCCCAAGTACACATATTCGGCAACAACTTCGATTGTAGAGCCTCCAACCTTCAGAGGAGTAGGTGCGACACGGACGTTTGACATAATTTTCATCTTGTCCATGGTTATT
Source organism: Coleophora flavipennella (assembly GCA_947284805.1). NCBI lineage: Eukaryota > Metazoa > Arthropoda > Insecta > Lepidoptera > Coleophoridae > Coleophora > Coleophora flavipennella. The sequence goes on from OX369288.1 coordinate 7,754,235, forward strand.
CTAAGACCTACTTGTTGAGAGGCTCTACTGAGACTATCGAGCATTGTGCCCAGGTGGTCCATAGTTTCAGCCATGACCGAATCGAAGGAGGGTGATGTACTCGCCGTTGATATTGATGCCGAGTCCACCCCAGTCCAAAAGTTTAAAAACATCTTCCAGGGCGGCGGTGAACAGTTTCGGAGATATTACGTCACCCTGTCTCACCCCTCGCTGCAACAGGATATGTTCCGAGTTTTGATCCTGGAGGAGGACCGACATGGTGGCGTTTTCATGCAGGCACTTCAGTACCTCGACATATGGATAGTCAACACAGCCCAAGCTTCGACCGAATCAAAGGCTTTCTCATAGTCCACGAACGCTAAGCATAGTGGCTGATTGTACTCTTCGGTCTTCTATATAATCTGCCGCAGCGAATGTATGTGTTGTATGGTACTAAAGCCTATAATCCCTACTAATCCCTACTAATATTATAAATGTGAAAGTAACTCTGTCTGTCTGTTACGCTTTCCCGCAAAAACTACTGAACGGATTTGGCTGAAATTTGGTAGGTAGACAGATTAGGACCTGGATTCAGACATTGGCTACTTTTTACCACGCACTGCGCACCCTCGAAAAGTCATAGAAACGTTGTCCACGCGGGTGAAACCGCGGGAAACAGCTAGTGTATAATATAATGTATTCCCAAATATTCATTTCCTAATTCAAAATCTGGTCAAATCGAACCTAACCAACTAGCCAGAACTTTCTCTCAAAAACATCCAAACTTCATAGTACCAAGTCAGTCTTTGATCTTACTTATCCTTACTATTACTTTCTAATACATATCCTTATACTAATAATAAATGTGAAAATGTGTTTGTTTGTTTGTTACCTTTTCACGCTTCAATCTTGACCAATCTTGATGAAGTTTGGCATGCAGGTAGCCTGTGTCACGGGGAAAATAGCATAGTCCGATGCAGTTCCTAAGAGAACTGAAAAAATGCCCTTTTTTGGTTAATTTCTTTAACATCGCAACGGAACAACGGTTTGTTGTGATTTTTTGCTCAGAGATTGGATGGGAAATGACTTAGACTAAAAAATTGCATAGCCTGAGACAGTTCCCGAGGGATGTAGGGAAACTAATTCCCAGGCTCGGGCACGTAGGCTTCGCAACGGAGCAACTGCTTGACGTGATTTTTTTGTATAGAATTGCTTGAGGGGGTGGGAAGTGCCATAGACTGCTAATCAGAAAGGCCCGATCTGGGATAGGAATCTGGAGAAATCTCATGTCGACGCTCGCGAGGCGCTTGCGGCTCGCGCACCACTTACCCTCACAGACAGTCATAACAATGATGTCCACGTGGGCGAACCGTGGGAAAAAGCTAGTATTTACATAAATGTTAGGGTTCCATACCTTAAAAATAAATTAAAAATAATTTTTGAAAAACCTAAAAGCTTTTTACAATCAAAGTACTCGTCAATAAGAATCAAACGATCCCAAACTCGATGAGGTTGTGTCGTTTCATTGTGATGTTTCTATGGCCACCTTCCAGCTCCAACATCAGATCAGCGCCATGTCATCATAATATTGCATTAAATTGTCACGCGATTTACACATGTATGCAAAATTTTAGCTCAATCGGTAACCGAGAAGTGGATCAAATTTAATTTACAAGATTTGATGATAAACATCGGGACAGTTGAATCTCAATAAAAGCTTGTAAAAAGAAAAACCGTCGAAGTGCGAGTCGGACCCGTACACGAAGTTACAAGAAAAAAAAGTACTTTACTTGTGTAGTAGAAAAATACCTTTAATATTTATTTTTATATTTTTTATAGTGGCAATAAAAGTACACACTTTGTGAAAATTTTAATTGTCCACCTATTACGGTTCATGACAGACAGGCGGACGGACTTTGAGTACTGAACCCTAAATAAATATACCTTATAGGATCACCTCGTATCTATCTGTCTGTCTGTCTGTCTGTCAGTCAAGACCCTTTTTCTCGGTAACGCAAGGAAGTATCAAGTTGAAATTAATATAAAATACGTCTACGGTCTCCTGAAGCTGTAAAAAAATCAAGCTTTAACAAAGTCAACACAATTAACCGCACACGTACGGTTCCTTACCTTCATACTAGTTAGCGCTAGTTTCTTCATACTAGTTGGCGCTAGTTTCTTCATACTAGTTGGCGCTAGTTTCTTCATACTAGTTGGCGCTAGTTTCTTCATATTTCAAAAAAAAACCGCGTCTTTTGTATGGAAACCTCCCCTTATTTTTTCACTTTATCCTATTTTTAGTATTTGTTGTTATAGCGGCAACAGTGAAAACAAGTGTCTAGCTATCAACACTGTTCATGAAATACAGCCTTTTTTTTATTCACAATTGGTAAACCTTTGGCATCATCTCACCTGATGGTAAGTGACGATAATGCCGAAGATGGAAGCGGGCTTACCAAGATTCCCCAACGCAATGGGCATCTGGCTATCTTTAAGCCGGAACACATCAATGCTGTTAATACTGAAGTTTGGCGGCAAGACTTACATAAAATGGTGGTAGCTTGCCAGGCGGGCTATGAGAATGCCCTAACCACCAACCAAACCGAATCTTACAAAGTTGACCCCGCCGGGAATAGAACCCGCGGCCTCCTGGTGTACGAGGGCTCTTGGATAAGTACCCGTTTATGGCAAAAAAAATCATTTTTATTGTATATATGCATTTATTTTTCTACGTAGTCACCTTTTAACTCTATACACTTGTTTCACCTATACTCAAGCTTCAATAAACCATCCAAAAAGTATGATTTTGGAAAGTCATTAAAATAGGCCTCTGTGGCGGCAATGACTTCGTCATTTGATCCAAATCGCTTACCACCGAGCCAAAGAAATCGCATGGGGCCAAATCTGGAGAATAAGGGGGGTGAGGCAATAGTTTGTAGCGTAACTGTGCTAATTTAGCCGTCACAACTCTGGACGAATGAGCCGGGGCGTTGTCGTGATGAAACAGTACTTTTTTCTTTTTTAAATGGAGTCGTTTGTCCTTTAAGACGGCGTCAAATTCATCCAATAAATTAGCATAGCACTGCCCTGTTATCGTTTTCCCCTATTCTAAGTAGTCAATATGTATAATACCCTGCGAATCCCAAAAAACAGTCGCCATGACCTTTCCAGCCGATGGGACGGTTTTTGCTTTCTTTGGAGCAGGTTCACCCGGTAAAATCCACTGCTTCGACTGCTCTTTCATTTCCGGGGTGTAGTGGTGAACCCACGTTTCGTCCACGGTTACGAAACGACGCAGAAACTCCTTCGGGTTACGTTTGAACACGGCCAAACACTGCTCCGAAGTAGTCAGTCGGTTCCGTTTTTGCTCCTCCGTGAGTAAACGCGGCACCCACCTCGCCGATACTTTCTTCATACCCAACTTTTCTTCTAATATGTGTTGTACCCTCTCGATTGAAACGTTTACACCATCAACGATTTCTCGAAGTTTAATTCGGCGGTCAGCTAAAACGATATTTTCAATTTTCTTAACCATATCATCTGTAGTCACCTCAATTGGCCGGCCTGGGCGATCCTCATCAAAGACGGTTGTTCTCCCCCGCTTAAACTCGTTATACCAATATCTGACGGTTGTCATAGAAGGAGCACATTCATGGTAAACCGCTTGCATTCTTACTTTTATTTCATCACATATTTTTCCTTCCAAAAACAAGAATCTAATTACAGACCGATACTGTTCTTTCTCCATTTTAACAATTTTAAGTTCACGCTTTCACTAAATCGCTGTCAAATGAGAAAAAAAACAAAAGAATGCAATTTTTTTTTCTTTTTCCCGCCTCTGAAAAATGGCTTCAAAAGGTGGTATACTTATTTTCGGCCAGTGATATTAATATATTTAGTAAACGGGTACTTATCAAACAGCCTAGGTAAAGCGAATGGACTAACCATTACACTACGGAGGTAGTTAAAGACAGCCTGGTGACAGACGGACGGACAGCGAAGTCATAGTAATAGGGTCCCGTTTTTACCCTTTGGGTTCGGAACCCTAAAAATTGTTATTTATGCCGCATACCTATTTTGACACTCGCATATGAAACCATTAGGTATTTCCCATTGACCTAGAATCATAAAATTTGGCAAGAAGCAAAGTATCACAGCACAAAGAAGGCAAATAACCTAAACCTAGTCACAGAACACTCGGAGGGTCAAAACTTATAAAACTGTAAAAAGTTTTTACTTCTTTTTCGTCTTTCCCGGAGTTGTTATATTTTTTTTTGTAACTAAAACTTACATTTTCAGTTGTAAAATTGGGCGTGACGTATGTCAATGTATGGGAGGAATATTTATTTAACTAAAAAGGTTTTTCCTTCAATCCGAATTTATTTTTGTAAATACTCAACACTAATACATTTTTTTTCATTCACAATTGGTAAGCCCTTGGCATCATCTCACGTGATGTTAAGTGACTGTCCGGAAGGTCGTCGTTCCCGCCACATACCAATGTGATTTCGAATTCTATTTCATATGTATACGTTTATCCGACGCTCTTACGGTAAAGGAAAACATTGTGAGGAAACCTGCACACGCCTGCTAAGAAACTCGAAGGTTGTGTGTAAAGTTGACCAACCCGCACTGGGCCCGCGTGGTCGACTAAGGCCGGATCGCCCTAATTCAGGGTAGGCTCGAGCCCCTCGGTGGAGACGTATATGACCTGATATGATGATGCCGAAGATGGGAGCGGGCTTGCCAAGATTCCCCAACGCAATAGGTATCTGGCTATTTTATTTGGCTACATTGTGCGCTGACGGTACGGAACTCTCAGTGCGCGAGTTCGACTCGCACTTGACCAATTTTTGCCAGTCAGAAGACCTCACGCTCACGTCGCACCCTGGACACTTCATACAACGGGCCAGAAATGACATTTCAAAAAACGAATGACGGAACAAACAAAATGGCGGCGAAATCCTATACGTCCGTACCAAACTGTAACCAATCTATATCAATCTGGGTGACGAGGGGGTGAGGTCGCAATCTAGAGAACGGCAGGGAGTGTCCATACTGTGTTAGTACTAATATTTATACTTTGCTAAACGTTGAATAGCTTTAGCCTTAGCCAATAGCTATAGCGCTACGGGCGGAATCAAACATTGTATGCAGGTTGCTGCTGTGACGTCATGGCCTAGGCATAGTTCCTGTAATGGTCTACTCCGGAATTCAGCTGGCTTTGTTATGCACTAAACTTTGCGACTCGACAACTCCTACAGCGAATTTACGTACAGAGACCAGCACATTAAGCTAGACACTCGTAGTGCGATTCTAATCAATACGCGTACGGCTTAAGGTACAAAGTCTAAAATGTCTAGTTTGATGTGCTGGCCTCCGTACAAAATAGCTTTACTTTTAGCAATAGGAAAAGGTTCCCAATTCGACTTTTATTCCGTTCCTTCTATTTTTCCTTTCCTTCCTTTTCTTTTCTTCTTTAATTCTCTTTTTCTTTTGACTTTTCGGCTTTTTCGTGTTTGTAACGCGATATCCTCGCCAATTTTGTATCGTTTTTAACCGACTTCAGAAAAGGAGGAGGTTTCTCAACTCGACCGTTTATATTTTTTTTGTGTGTTCGCGAATAACTGCGTCGTTAATGAACCGATTTTGATGATTCTTTTTTTGTTGGAAAGGAGATATCCCAAGGGTGGTGCCATGATAGGAAAACCAGGATCTGATGATGGCATCCCAGAGAAATCGAGGGGAACCTTAGTTTCCTATTTGAAGTCGTTTTTTTTTGTTAATATTATTCATGATTATTTTACCTCCATCAAAGTTGGTCAAATATTAGTGTTATCAGAACCGGTTCAGTACTGTTTTAAAATGTTAACAAAAACGAAAAGCTACTCGTAAATTATACTAGGTTGCTGCTATTGAAGTCGCTTTATTGATTGAAATAGTTGTCTCTGTCTTTTTCTTTACGTGTAAAGAGTAAAGAAAATAAGCACAATTTTTCAATGGTTTTTCGTTTCAATCAAAACGTAAAATGAAAGTATAAAAAGTAATGACCACCGCTCGCCATCGACACGGCCACCGATCTACTTTGTTTACCGACCACCGCTCGCCATCGACACGGCCACCGATCTACTTTGTTTACCGACCACCGCTCGCCATCGACACGGCCACCGATCTACTTTATTTACCGACCACCGCTCGCCATCGACACGGCCACCGATCTACTTTGTGTACCGACCACTGCTCGCCATCGACACGGCCACCGATCTACTTTGTGTACCGACCACTGCTCGCCATCGACACGGCCACCGATCTACTTTGTTTGCCGACCACTGCTCGCCATCGACACGGCCACCGATCTACTTTGTGTACCGACCACTGCTCGCCATCGACACGGCCGCCGATCTACTTTGTGTACTGACCACCGCTCGCCATGCATCGACACGGCCACCGATCTACTTTGTGTACTGACCACCGCTCGCCATGCATCGACACGGTCACCGATCTACTTTGTGTACCGACCACCGCTCGCCATGCATCGACACGGCCACCATATACTTTGTATACCGACCACCGCTCGCCATCGACGCGGCCACCGATCTACTTTGTGTGCCGACCACCGCTCGCCATCAACACGGCCACCGATCTACTTTGTGTACCGACCACCGCTCACCATCGACACGGCCACCGATCAACTTTGAGTACCGACCACCGCTCGCCATCGTCAAGGCCACCGATATACTTTGTATACCGACCACCGCTCGCCATCGACGCGGCCACCGATCTACTTTGTGTACCGACCACCGCTCGCCGTCGACACGGCCACCGATCTACTTTGTGTACCAACCACCGCTCGCCATCGTCAAGGCCACCGATATACTTTGTATACCGACCACCGCTCGCCATCGACGCTGCCACCGATCTACTTTGTGTACCGACCACCGCTCGCCATCGACACGGACACCGATCTACTTTGTGTACCAACCACCGCTCGCCATCGTCAAGACCACCGATATACTTTGTATACCGACCACCGCTCGCCATCGACGCGGCCACCGATATACTTTGTATACCGACCACCGCTCGCCATCGACACGGCCACCGATCTACTTTATATACCGACCACCGCTCGCCATCGACAAGGCCACCGATCTACTTTGTGTACCGACCACCGCTCGCCATCGACACGGACACCGATCTACTTTGTGTACCGACCACCGCTCGCCATTGACACGGACACCGATCTACTTTGTGTACCAACCACCGCTCGCCATCGTCAAGACCACCGATCTATTTTGTATACCGACCACCGCTCGCCATCGACGCGGCCACCGATCTACCTTGTGAACCGACCACCGCTCGCCATCGACATGGCCACCGATCTACTTTGTTTACCGACCATCGCTCGCCATGCATCGACACGGTCACCGATCTACTTTGTGTATCGACCACCGCTCACCATCGACACGGCCACCGATATACTTCGTTTACCAACCACTGCTCGCCATCGACACGGCCACCGATCTACTTTGTGTACCGACCACCGCTCGCCATGCATCGACACGGCCACCGATCTACTTTGTGTACTGACCACCGCTCGCCATGCATCGACACGGTCACCGATCTACTTCGTGTACCGACCACTGCTCGCCATGCATCGACACGGCCACCGATATACTTTGTATACCGACCACCGCTCGCCATCGACGCGGCCACCGATCTACTTTGTGTGCCGACCACCGCTCACCATCGACACGGCCACCGATATACTTTGTATACCGACCACCGCTCGCCATCGACGCGGCCACCGATCTACTTTGTGTACCGACCACCGCTCACCATCGACACGGACACCGATCTACTTTGTGTACCGACCACCGCTCACTATTTTCTATACTTTTAAAAATACCTAAGTGATTTCGTGCTACTTTATTTGGCTATTAAGTTTAAGTTTATTTATTTCTAAGCAACATACATTGCGTTGAAAAATTTTAATTTATTTATTTTAATTAATTGATTTTAATTTTGTGATTAATAAAAATAACCTCATCGAATTAGAATAAATTAAAAATAAAAACAAATAATTTCCCTACGTCAGATAACAAAAACATATCAAAAATAGATACACATCAAGAATCCATTAGGTACTTATATCATGTCAAAGTTAAATAAAAATGAGGTAGACATAAATATAATATAAAATAACCTACATAATCAAATTAATTACAATAAAAATATTAAAACAAATCTTTATTATAACTTTATACTTTATACAAAGCTTTTAAAACTACATCAAAATCCAAACTGTATGTGTTGTGTACCATTATTTTTTTCTATTCACAATTGGTAAGCCCTTGGCATCATCTCACCTGATGGTAAGTGACGATGATGCCTAAGATGGAAGCGGCCATACCAAGATTCTCCAACGCAATGGATAACTGGCTATCTTATCTTCGAGCCGGAACACATCAATGTTGCTAACACTGATGTTTGTGGGCAAGACTGTAATAAGATGGTGGTTGCTAGCCAGGCGGGCTAAGGAAATGCCCTTCCACCCACCAAACAGGCTCAGTCAAAGAAAGAGACCTACAGACATACAGACATACGTACATAATACATACTGTTGAAGCGATTTAGAATAATGTATATAATTTAACCGCCTCCGTGGCGTAATGGTTAGACCATTCGCTTCACACCAGGAGGTCACGGGTTCGATTCCCGGTGGGGTCAATTTGTAAGACTCGGTTTGGTAGCCTTAAAGAATCTTTAAGGCTACAGGCTCAGTCAAAGAAAGAGACCTACAGACATACAGACATACGTACATAATACATACTGTTGGAGCGATTTAGAATAATGTATATATTTTGCAGTGCAAGGTGTCGTGAGATTTGTCTTGATCCCCAGAGTGATATAGGACACATTTTTAACCACCTTTCCAAAACAGAGAGGTAATGTTTTTTTGCAGACGGTTTCTTGTATTTTAATTAAATTGGTTGTTATTTTATAGATGAACCGCGCATTCATCATCATAACAGCTCATATAAGTTCTCACTGAGGGACTATTAAGGCGATCGGGCCTTAGTCGACCACGCGGGCCCAGTGCGGGTTGGTCAATTTCACACACAACCTTCGAGTTTCTTCGCTGGCGTGTGTTGGTTTCCTCAAGATTTTTTCCTCCACCGTAAGAGCGTCGGATAAACGTACATATAAAATCGAATTCGAAAACACATTGGTACGTAGCAGGATTCGAACCACGAGCTCCCGGACAGGAGGTAACGGCCCTAGCCGTTACGCCACCGACGCTCTATTCTACAGGGTGTAAAAAAATGTTGTAGAACCCGTTAACTGGGGGTTCTACTCATCATACTGAACAACTTTCCCCAAGGAACCATAATCAAATTTTAAAAAAAATGTGGAGCGTTCATACAAAAATGCACAAAATTGGTCGATCAGCTGATCGATTTGTATGAAGAGTTAATATTTTTTTGCGATTTGTTATTCAGTATGATGAGTAAAGCCCCAGTTAACGGGACCCACACCAATTTTGTTATACCCTGATACTGGATCGCAGAGAAAACGGGTCGGTTATAAAAAATGCGATATCCTTTAAAATATTTGCGCAATCCTTATAAAAAAAATATTAAAGATTATTCATTACGAATAAATAAAGGTTACGCTAGAGAATGCATGAATTGGACTCTTGATGACTGGTCAACAGTTACGTTTTCGAACAAGTCAAGATTTATGCTATACAAGCACGATGGGACGCAAAGAGTCTACAGAAGACCAGGAGAGCGCTATAACCAAGCTTGCATAGAAGGGAAAGTGGCATATGGTGGAGGCTCTACAATGAGGTTATTGTTACCGCCCCGTTATCGAGTGTATAGTCTCCATCGGCATATTGCATAATCCAGCTAAATCTCAGCTTTTTTTTTTTTTATTCACAGTTGGTAAACCCTTGACAACATCTCACCTGGTGGTAAGTGACGATGTTGCCGAAGATGGAAGCGGGCTTACCAAGATTCCCCAACGCAATGGGGAACTGGCTATCTTATCTTCATGCCGGAACACACCAATGATATCAACATTGGTATTTGGCGGCAAGACTTAGATAAGATGGTGGTAGCTAGCCAGGCGGGCTTAGAAAATGCCCTACCACCAACCAAAACGAGTCTTACAATTGACCCCGCCGGGAATCGAACCCGCGACCTCCTGTGTAAAGCCAGTGAACTTTGCCTCTGAGCTACGGAGGCGGTTAACCATAGCGCCGCATTGTTTGTACAAATTTTGGCATTGCTGAATATATTAGACATTCCTCAAACACTACGAAGCGCGTAGTTCGTAGCAAGCAACTTTTTAGGGTTCCATACCGAGAGGGTAAAAACGGGACCTTATTACTAAGACTCCGCTGTCCGGCTGTCTGTCTGTCTGTCTGTCTGTCCGTCTTTCACCAGGATGTATTTTATGAACCGTGATAGCTAGACAGCTGAAATTTTCACAGATGATGTATTTCTGTTGCCTGTTTCTGGTGAAAAAATAAGGGGTCTACATAAAAAAAACGTGTTCTTTTAAACATGAAGAAAGTAGCGCCATCTAGTATGATGGTAACGGAACCCTATGTGTACGGTTCTGACTCGCACTTGGCCGGTTTTTTTATTTTATATATTATAGCGGTAAGAACTTCATAGAAAATAAATCTCCTTAAAAAACAGTGAGAATAGCGTGGCGTCCTTTCAGAATACTTATAAAAAATTTGCCAACTGCAATTAGCTCAAACAGCTTTACTCAGCTAGCTCATAATATCAGCCGAAGGACGTCCACTGCTGGACAAAGGATTCTCCCAAGAATTTCCACGACGACCGGTTTTGCACTGCCCGCAATCAGCGGCTTCCCGCAACCTTCACCAGGTCATCGGTCCACCGACTGGGAGGCCTTCCTACGCTATGTCTTCTGGTGCGCGGCCGCCACTCGATAACTTAATACCCCAACGGCCATCTGTTCTACGAAATATGTGCCCTGCCCTCTGCCACATCAGTTTAGCGATTCTGTGAGCTATGTCGGTTGCTTCGGTTCTCTCTATTCAGAATAGGGTAAAAGCCGGATAGTTGCCAAACTTTTTGAAAACACTATATCTCTCAGTAGGAAAAGAAAAATACTTTATTTGTAAAACTGGCCGGTACTTTGGTTTTTTATCTACATATTTATGAAAAGTAAAAAAACATTATGTTTAATATTTTTAGACTATTAGCTATTTTTGCGGACCTCTTTTTTTGTGACATCTATCCCACATAGGGGATAGTTGCCTAATCCATGTAAATTACGTTAGGATAGATGCCCCGCCGTGAAGCAGGACATCTACCCCGCAAAAACTTTGATCGCATTTTGCCTTCCCATGCAATCGCACAGAGACATGAGACACGGTCAACTAAGTGGTAACTGGAGAATCTTTAGATAGATTAGTAAAATAGCGTGCGATTAATCCGCGAAACTAGAGTAATTACAATCGGGGCAACTATACCCCAGGGTCAACTATCCTGATTTTACTCTACATACCTCTAGTTTCTAAGAACTACGTATTACAAATTGAAAATAAAATGGCTAAGTGCGTGTTGGGCCACGCATATTTAAGGGTTCTGCAGTCATTTCTTCATAACTTGAAAACTGTATGTTAGAGGATACCCAAGGTCCTACTGAGACCCACTTAACTTGAGTAATTTTAAGTTTCTATGTCATACCGTTTAGTAGTGCCATTAGGGACACTTTGTCGACAATTTTGGCGTCTTGCAAACCCATATCTGATAAAAAACAAACACTCCGGGAGTGCCGGCAGAAGTGATAACTTTCTACAGTTTTATAAGTTTTAAAGTTTTGACCCTGCGAGTGTTCCTGGTACGGTGTCGCTTACATTATAGTGCCGCGAGTTCAATGGCTTTTGCCCATTTTAAAAATGAGCTATATAAGTTTTGACCCTGCGAGTGTTCCTGGTACGGTTGTCGCTTACATTACATTACAGTGTGACGAGTTCAATGATTTTTCCCATTTCTAAAATGAGTTTTTTAAGTTTTGACCCTGCGAGTGTTCCTGGTACGGTTGTCGCTTACATTACATTACAGTGTCACGAGTTCAATGGTTTTTTCCCATCTCTAAAATGCCCAATGTGCCTAAAGGAGTTTTCACTTCAAAAACGCTCTTAAAAAGTCTAAGTAAGAAAGTACTTCTCAAATTTTAAAAAAAAAATAGGTATAGATTCATTTGCAAATTTCAAAGAGAGGGAGGGGTAGACGGCCAACTACATGGATGACTTGTGTCCAGAAGGACGTGAAGAAATGAGGCCTCTCCCCGGACGACGCGTACCAACACAGTGAATGACGCCTCAAGAGCACGAAAGCCGACCCCGCATAACGGGAAAAGGCTAGGAAGAAGAAGAACGAGAGGTATAGACACATTTTCATATTCCTCTAATGCACTCTCCGGAACAATACGCAAGGACGTGTGCGCTATCCCGAGTAATCCTGACACACAGTTGCACAAGCGAAACTCACTTGCAACAGCGAAATTCACTAGCACAAGTGAATTGCATTACCCGCGAGCAAACTGAAGTTATTCACAATGCAAACAGCAACCTCTGCGACGATGTGAGTGCCACTGAAAGGACATGCAACTTTGCTCATTCTAAAGTCATTTAATTTGATCTGCATTTTGTGCAATACTCACTGTTTTGCGCAATAAAGACACAGCGTGAAACTGTAGAGATAGTTTTAGAAGATTGTTGAACTCGTCTCAAATGAAAATTGTCTTATACAGGGTGTAACAAAATCCCGTTATCTGGGTATTCTACTCATGATACTGAACAACTTTCCCCAAGGAACCCATAGACAATTCGCAAAAAAAAAATCGAGGCTCCACACAAAAATGCACAAAATTGGTCAATCAGCTGATCGTTTTGTATGAAGAGTTAAAAAAAAATATTGTGATTTCAGTAAATTTCTAGAACAAAAGTTGTTCAGTATAATAAGTAGAACCCCCAATTAACGGGACCTACACCAATTTTGTTACAGCCTGTATAATTGGGATAAATAGAAACGAGTCAAACTTCGAAATTAAATTTTACCCTACTTGCTTTGTGTTAAGGTCCACTTGTCGGAAAAAAAACGCGTCCAGTAAGCCTTTACTTAAGGGTCCCCAGGAGGCTGAAGTTTCCATACAAACGTAGCTCCGCTTTAATTTTTTTCGGAATCTGGTAACATTAAAGTGAATATCTATGATTTGTTAAGGGTCCCCAGGAGGCTCGAGTTTCCATACAAACGTAGTTCCGCTTTAATACAAAAACTACTTGCCGGATTGAATCTAAACTTTGCGAATATATTGAGTAGACATATGTCGATAATAACTGTATTTTTTTTTACTCTGTGGGTAATAAATATTGCCAATATGATGGAAAAAATACTATACTTTGTAAAAATCTTTAGTAAATGGTTTAATTTATGTGTTAACTACCTTTGATTAATTGTACAGCCACGCTAAGCATACTTTCTCGCGAAGCCTTCACTGTGTGTCGCAGTCGGGCATACACCAATCGACAACAAACGTTACTCAGTAGCAAAGAATTAAATTAGGTATATAAGACTTGATGAAAACTTAACAAATAAATATGGGTTTGAATGGAAGGCACCTTGATCGGATTATTCCTGAAATAATTGACTACTTAGTGCAGTAGCCCTTATTAAGTCCTAGATAATCACAAAATTTTATTACAATCATTAGAGCCATTTTAAAAAAAAGTAACGAACAGCCTGGATTTGTATGGGAGGTAGGTACCTTACTACCATTTTTGTAGGAATAACGTAACGAACTACGACGCACTACAGGCCATGTAAAATTATAGTAACGTACCGAGTTTTATCAAAATTATTAAAGCCATTTTTGAACAAACAATAGGGATGGCGAATGCTAGTCATTTAATTTACTTTTTATCATCTGTCAAAAACGACATTTTGTTCTAAAAATATGAGAAATACCTAGGTGTGACGTCATAGTTTTGCAGCGTCATTTATGTACTCATTTTTAGTGAATTAAAAATCGCAATATCTTTATGTCCCAAATACCGCAGTGTCTCAAGACTAAGGTCTTTGACCAGTGTGTGTTGCCAGTGATGACTTACGGAACTGAGACATGGTCGCTTACTATGGGCCTCATAAGAAGGCTCAAGGTCACCCAAAGGGCAATGGAGCGTGCTATGCTCGGAGTTTCTCTGCGTGATCGAATCAGAAACGAGGAGATCCGCAGGAGAACTAAAGTAACCGACGTAGCTCACAGAATCGCTAAACTGAAGTGGCAGTGGGCAGGGCACATAGCTCGTAGAACAGATGGCCGATGGGGTAGTAAAATTCTCGAGTGGCGACCGCGCACCGGACAACGTAACGTAGGCAGGCCTCCCACGCGGTGGACCGACGACCTGGTGAAGATCGCGGGAAGCCGATGGATGCGGGCAGCGCAGAACCGGTCAAAACGAAGACTTGATGGAAAACAAAATTGGTAAGGTTTTCCGAAGATTAAGTAGGAGGGCAATTTAGTGATCAAGAGTACATAATTTATTTCTGATACTTTCGTCATCCCTATTATACGAGATTTTTTACTATGGTGCCAACCTTTAAAAATCAAGGTAGGGGAAGTAATAAAAAAAACGGCTGGAGAAGTAAAAACAATATTGCCCTAACCAAAATTTTATCCAAATCCGTCTAATAGTTTGGGATCTAGAGCACCGGATTGACGCACAGACACACACACACAAGCCCAGGTTTTTATTATTTTATTTATTTATTTATTAAGGAAAATCAACAGCCTTAAATTATAGTAATATTAAAAACAGTACAGATTTTTATGATAGGCCTTTACAGATTTTATTTTGTATTTAAAACCCTTTTAGTGTAAAACAATCAATCCCCTAAAAATCACAACGTCGATTTTTTTGCTATCACAACACCTTCTTCACTCTTTCGTCCCTCGCTAATTCTCGCTCATCAGTCGCTCGAAAGTAAAATGGGCCTAACAAAAATGTTCTATTCACCTTGGGTTTCCGCCAATGTACGGTACCTAGGTACCTACTAAGTGCTGCGCTCTAGTTTCCATACACAACAAAAAATGTGGTAATATTTTATAAAGAGCTTCTGTACGTGAAACTGAATCGATTTCCCCAAGGACCCACAGTCAATTCGGAAAAAATGTTTCAGCCTGGCATTACCGTTCTACGTAGATAGGTAGGTACATACTACATACACTAATTGAACCTTTGCTAATTGATGAAAGGAGAATGGGCAGAAATGTATGGACCTTGGTCCAAGAAAAAAAATTTGTGGCCACTTTCGAAAGTAGTCTTCATTTAATAGTAGTAATATATAATATCCTAAAAACCATTTTTTAATACGACGGTTCATTTGTGAGATATTACCTTGTACATTTTCGTTATTACAAAATAGATCATATTATTTTGTGATTATTTGGCAGAAAATAATCTTGATTTTTCAATATATCGTCACTTACCATCAGGTGAGATTTTGCCAAGGGGTAAGCCTTGATTGTAACTGACAGTATTATTGTAATTAAAAAAAGTAATAAAAAAAATATTTTCCAAGAAAAATAACTTTATTTCAGGTTATCTCATAAACTAACCAGAATTGGATTAATGCTTATAATAACGAATGAAGTACACTTAGATACATTTCATTTGTAATTAGTTTCAGAAGTGGCCGCAAATTATATTTTTTTGTTTGGTACAAAAGTGCCCATTCTCCTTTGTATGTAGGGTACAAAAACATTTGCGATTTGTCTATAGGTTTCGTGTTGAAAGTTGTTCGGTTTGACGACTACACAAGCCCCCATAAATGTTGCCACATATTCTGTGCGTCGGTGGCGCAACGGCCAGGGCCGCTTCCTTCTGTCCCGGAGGTCATGGTTAGAATCCTGCCACGTACAAATGTGTTTTCGAATTTTGATTTCATATGTACGTTAATCCGACGCTCTTAACGTCAAGGAAAACATCGTGAGGAAACCTGGACACGCCTGCGAAGAAACTCAAAGGTTGTGTGTGAAGTCGACCAACCCGCGCTGGGCCTGCGTGGTCGACTAAGGCCCGATCGCCCTAATTCAGGGTAGGCTCGAGCTCCTCGGTGGGGACGTATATGAGCTGATACGATGATTCTGTGTTGCAAATAGATATGTAAATTTTGATATTTTCAGGTGTACTTCTAAAATGCTTGGAAACTCGGCGCGCCCTCCGTATCGCGTCTAAGCTTGCACGAGGGATATAAGCAGGACTGGAGGGCAAGGGAACATGGTCTAAGTTTATGAAAAATTGGAATAACCCTCAAGTAAGTTTTATCAAATTCAATTGTAATTCCAAAATATTTATGTTAAACAAGCTGTCCCGGCGAACTTCGTACCGCCTTATACTACACTACACTGCACTACACTACGCTACACAACACTGCGCTGCACTGCACTACACTACATGAACCTACACTAAATTACACTACACTACGCTACGTTACGCTACGTTACCCTACTCTCCACTACGCTACGCTACACAGTATAATAAAGAGTACTAGCGACACTACACTACGCTACACAGTACAGTACAGTTTGTAGATAATGCAGGAATTTTTAGGTCATTTTTTACGCCTTTTTTATTATTAGAGTTTGTACGGATTTCTATTTTTATTTTTTTTATATAATATAGGCTATATTATTACACTGGCAACCGCGGATAATGTAGCTTCCCAATAGTGAAATAATCCAGTAGTGTCGGAGCCTATTCAATGCAAACAAACAATCAAATCTTTCCTCTTTATAATATTAGTATAGATAGGTGTTTACATACACTTTTTTTGAAATTGTCGAAAAAAAATCTTAATGTCTCAAAGATGAAATTTAGTAAGCCACTGTTACACTGCACTTGTTTTATATAAATATATCTAGTAGAAATAAAGTGTACAGCCACGCTGTGCTTACTTTCTCGCGAAGCCTTCACCGTATCTCGTAGTCGGGTATTCCACAAATCAACAATAAACATTATACTAAGTTAGTAGCAAAGAATAAAGCTAGGCATATCAGACTTAATGAAAAATTTGCAACTAATTTGGGTTTGTATGGTAGGTACCTTACTCGATTTTTTCTGGAATAATTAAGTATCCAGTGCAGTAGGCTTTAGTAAGTCCTAGTTATTTACAAAGTTTCATTAAAAACGTCAGCGTCATTTTCGAGAAAAAGTAACAAACAAACTGGATTTGTATGGGAGGTACCCTGTTCTGATTTTTCTTGTAACAACGAACTACCACGTACAGTAGGCCATATACAGTTATAGAACATACCGACTTTCATCAAAACCATTTCTTGAGTAAAAATATAAAAGTACTTTTTTACTATGGTGGCATTTTTTTTTGCTATACCGTCTTCACTCCTTCGTCGGTGAAAAATAAAAAAAACCGGCCAAGTGCGAGTCAGACCCGCGCACAAAGGGTTACGTACCATCATACTAGATGGCGCTAGTTTCTTCACGTTTCAAAAGAAACATTTTTATAAACTTATTTTTTCACTTTTTCTAATTTTTAGAATTTGTTGTTATAGCGGCAACAGAAATACATCATCTGGGAAACTTTCAAATGCCTATCTATCACGGTTCATGAAATACAGCCTGATGACAGACGGACAGACAGACAGACGGACGGACAGCGAAGTAAGGAACCCTAGAAATGTAGAAAAACATCATTCTACCCGTGAGAAGGTCAAAATTAAAAGACGAAGACAGTCGAAAAGTCAAAGAAAAACTGAATACATCATAACAAAAACAAGTTAAAAAGGAAATAATATAATAGTAGTATATGAAACTGTTGCATAATACCTAGTTATGTGCAGTTTCATACACTACTCTATCTAATCTCATACATTGGGTTTGAATCAACTAAATAACAAAGATCAAATTTAAAAGAGTTAGAAAAAAAATCCCACAAAATTCAGTACCTACAACAAAACGTGTCATAGCGCCAAATCCCAGCACATCACCGCTTCAGAGCGGACGCTGTCACTGTCGCGTAGCTTACTTCAATCTGTATACAACGGGTTATTAATAAACTGCTTATGCTAAACTCACATGTAACTCGTTGTACTGCATGGGAATTTATGCCTTTCACCATCAAAGGGTGACCCGGGCTGCCAGGTATTCGTCCAACTCCTGTAATTAAACTGGTATGAGTATGATAGCGGATCCCATAATCTGTCGTGAGGAGTGGGGTTCTACCTTGGGATGGACATGCATTCCAGGGCCAAATTATGGGACGAGGGTGCGTATGAAATTAGCAATCAGTGTCACACGTGGCGCCTTTCTATGAGAGTGTGCTTGATGACAGGTGTGCATACAAATTAATATCACATAATACATGATCACAGTAGCATGAGTAAAGCAATGGTTAGTCACACATCAAACAATTGTGCTGAAAGAAATAATAAATAAATAAAGGGTCAGCGGTGAGGCACCACGGTCCAGTTTTCGGCCTCTTCATTCGGCCCTCGTTGAACGCCATGTGCGTGTTGAGTTCAGTCTTCGACCTCTTCATTCGGTCCTCGTTGCGCGCTATGTGCGCGTTAGGTTCAGTCTTCAACCTCTTCATTCGTTCCTCGTTGCGCGCCATATGCGCGTTAGGTTCAGTCTTCGACCTCTTCATTCGGTCCTCGTTGCGCGCTATATGCGCGTTAGGTTCAGTTCACGGCCTCTTACACGGCGGTCGGGCTCCGGCCCTGTCAGTGTCACTTCCTCGTCCCTTCGTCACTCCCACGTCTGGGCCGTGAGTCGTCAGAGATAATCGGAAGTCATATTCCCATGTTCCACGTTGGAGGAGTACTACATTCCTCATTTCTAGGCAAACCTGACTGTCCGCGTTCATAAAAGTCTCAGCGGGTACCACGCTATTCTCGCATGTCGGTTGATTCATCTCTAGGGAGCCAGCACTCCAGAAGGACCTGCGGCACGCGCTGCGTCGTCCAAATGTCACCTCTCCACCTAGCTATGTTATGGGAACAATGTGTCAAAGGACACGATGATTATAGGTTAGGTGTGAGCTGTGATGGCGTGTATGATGTATAGTGGAAATATTGTGCAAGGTCGATGGGGTTTGGTGATTACAGAGCCTTCGGGTTATTACCGGCACCAGGTATTGTGTAAATATCGAGATTACATCGGATATAGACCTTTGAGCAGATTAGAAGCAAATATAGAATTCGACAAGATATGAAAATCCACTATGATACTCAACTTGGGTCCTTTGGCTCGGTAGCAGTGGCAGCTGGTTCAGGTCTCTCTCCTTTCTCGTGGTTGGCTTGTGGACGTTGATTGATGCACACGCGAATTTAAAGCGAAATTATTATTAGGAGCTCTCTGCTCCGATCAAGAAAACGAAGGCAATGACGAAGAGGATGTAATCACTGTGTTTTCTTGCCGATTCATGGTTTTTATGTCATAGACTAATTGATTTACGTTAGGTCATCTTTGTAAAGTTCACTCGCGACGATATTTTATCGTGTTCGCGACAGTCACAGACAGGTAAAAACAATGATTTCACTGATCTCGAACATTTTTAAGCAAGAATGAAAATTATCCACGAAATTCAGTAACTACAACAAAACGTATTCAACGAATGGCGCCAAAACCTAGCAAATCACCGCGCATGCGTTAAAGCGGGCGCTGTCACAGACAAGTAAAAACTGGAATTAAAACTTTTTGTAATGATGTAAAAAGGGCGCGAAGCGCATGTGCGTTCCAATAAAAAAGAATAATTGATATGGAACTTCGTTGGTGATATTAACTTTTTAGATTAACTAGTATCGTAATGGGAAAAAAATCATTATTTTGTTAGAGAAATAAGTGTTTTTTTTTTTCGGTATTGTTTTATAAAGTATGCCATTATAAATTCGTTTTGAAGTTTATAATTCGAACTTTACGATATGAGAGTAGATAAAAACAGATTTAAAACAAACCAAAAAGTATGACTTCGTCATAATGTTATTATTAGCTGCAGCACAGCTGCGACTTGTAATAACTTCAACTCAAGCTGCAGCCAGCCAGCTAGCTATAAACTGACGGCTAGCGGCTGTCGCTGCCCCGTACCATGGCTGAGACCTGAAAATTTTCTTTTGTTATCTCCGATCTAAAATAATCTGAGTTTGTTGTATATGTATGTACCCCTTAGCGGTTAATTAATTCAAAGAAAAATTTTAAAACCAGCCAAGTGCGAGTCAGAAAAGGTTCCGTACAATCATACTGGATGGCGCTAGTTTCTTCGTGTTTCAAAAAAAACACGTTTTTTGTATGGATACCCCTTATTTTTTCACTTTTTCTAATTTTTAGTATTTTTTGTTATAGCGGCAATAGAAATACATCATCTGTGAAAATTTCTACAGTCTAGCTATCACGGTTCACTGGTGACAGACAGACGGAAGTCATAGTAATAGGGTCCCGTTTTTACCCTTTGGATATGGAGCCCTAAAAAGTGGCCAAGTGCGTGTCAGACCACGCAGAAAGTAGGATTCCGTAGCATGTTAAAAAAAATTACAGGTATTTCCAAATCAAAATATTTTTTGCATATATTAATAGAACATATTGTATGGAAAATCTATTTAAACTTTTTATAAATCAAACGTTTGTCGACTATTACTCCTAAGCTAACTTAACTTAACATTGCTGTGATAGTTTTCATTTTAAATTGATAAAATGTCCGAAAAATTTTTCAGATGTCCTGAAATGACAGTTTAACTGGGAAGAGGGCACATGACTCTAACAAACATTTACACTTTGAAGATTAATATTTCCCTGAATCGAAACAGTTACGTACGTAAGATACAAGGGTGGTAAAAAGGTAAATCACAAACGACAGACATTTATAAGCCTGAACCGCAGGCAAGGGTTGCCATCGTCACGATTTTGCTATTTACCTTTTACACCCATGTAGGTATCTTACGACGTTTTTCAATATTAGCCTAAGCTTTATTGGGATATAACTAAAGCATTTTTTTTTATTTACAATTGGTACGCCCTTGGCATCATCTCACCTGATGGTTAGTGACGATGATGCCGTAGATGGAAGCGGGCTTACCAAGATTCCGAACGCAATGGAGAACAGGCTATCTTATCTTCAATCCGGAACACATTAATGTTATTAAACACTGATGTTTGGCGGCAAGACTTAGATAAGATGGTGGTAGATAAGCATGAAACTTCCTTGCTTCACAAGGAACTTATTCCTTGGTGTGACTTCGTGCGTCATCAATCTATTTTCTTCTGACCCAAGCCACCGTGGTATTTATTCTCCTTTCTTTACAAAGTTATAATAACCCAAAGAAAAATTAACCAACTAGTCTTAAATGAAAATCTCTTTTAAAATTCTCTTCAAAAGTTAAAAAGAGATTCAGAAGAAGGCATCTTTGGTTAATATATTTTTTAAATTTGCTAGAAATTTTAAAAAAAGTGGCAAAGTAAAAAGCACTGTGCGGTGAAATCAATTTGCGCACAATAAACTGGCAATAAAGTACCACTTTTCGAGCAACTGTGTTGATAAATAGTTTATCTACTCTCATATCGTAAAATTGGAATTTTATGCTTCAAAATGAGTTTATATTGACATATTCATAAACACGATACCGAAACTGAAAAAAAAGAATCATAATCTAACACTTTTTTTCTAACAAAATATATATTTCTACTCCCATTTGGTAATTTGCTTAAATACATAACCTCAAATCATATCACAAAAGTATTCATAGTGTTTACAATGATCATTTCAAAACTAGGCAACTGTACTACAAGGAAACTTTTTAAATATTTTTATGGTTTTGGCTTCAAAAAATAAGTATTCATTTCTACAAGTCGTTTTACAATGATCATTTCAAAACGAGACAACTGTACTACAATGAAACTTTTTAAATATTTTTATGGCTTCGACTTCAAAAATTCATTATATGGTTATGACATTTCAATGTATTTTTATTTATTTCATGGTCGTAGAAAAAGTATTGTATGGCACTGCACGCAATTAGCCATTGTAACGCTTGTGCTTATTTAACACTCATGTTACAATGGCTCTTATTATTTGGCAGTGGCAAAAATAACTAATTTTACCAATACTCTACAGGAAAAATCCAAAATGTTAAAATCATCAAGGAGATTCCATCAATAATAGAACGCAAAATTTGCGGGGCACGCCGATTTTGATAACATTGCGAAAAGTTGTTTCCAATGTTTACCTGTCTGTGACAGCGCCCGCTTCAGCGCAATTGCGGTGATGTGCTGGGTTTTGGCGCCAATTTCGTAGGAATTTTTCCTTCTCTTTTAACTTCGATCTTTTATTTAGTAGGTGCAATCCCAATGTATGAGATTAGATAAAGTAGTGTATGAAACTGCACATAACTGGGTATGCAACAGTTTTATACACTACTAAATTCACACACCCGCAATATTTTTGAACGACCTATCCAGCGACACCCCATACCATAGACGAGAAAATAAATTCACCACCTATTTTAGGTGGAGGGGATGCACCCTAAGAAGTTTTTTGAAGTGATAACTTCTTTAGGCGCCTTGGGCATTTTTGGAAATGGGAAAAAACCATAGATACTCGCAGGGTCAAAACTTTGTCAACCTAGTCGTTCGCCAGGAACACTCGGAGGGTCAAAACTTATAAAACTTTATTAGTTTATAAGAAATTAAATTGTTGTAAATTAAGGTAAATACACACAAACACACGCACGCACGCTTGCACACACACACACACACACACAGAAACACAGGCACGCACGCATGCACTCACAGAGAGAGAGAGAGAGAGAGAGAGAGAGAGAGAGAGAAACACACACACATTATGTAATTCAAAAATTATTTGGTTTATTTCAAGTAAGAAGCTTATGTTAATGGAAGAATAAAAAGAGATCCCATCCATGTTTGTATGTATTGTGTGTTTTGCAATTTTTTCTTTATTTTTCATTCCTTTTGTTAAATTTTCACTCGTTAATAAATGCGTGAAAGCCTCACATAGTTGGTACACACAAAAACTAAGGCGCGCACGCGTCTCAGGATATTTTTTGTACGCGCAGCACGTAAGAAATAATACATTGAAATATGCTCAAAACAATCAATTTTGCAATAGCCGTTTTGTACAAAAGTTGACCGTTTGAGTGTTTCTAACAATAGGGATGACGACAGCATCAGAAATAAATTATGAACTCTGGATTACTAAATTGCCCTCCTACTTTAACTTCGGAAAACCTTACTCGTTTTTTTTGTTTTCAATCAAGTTTTCGATTTTTAATTCACTAAAATCACATAATGAGTACATAAATAACGTTGCTAAACTATGACGTCACGCTTAGGTATTTCTAACATTTTTAGAACAAAATGTCGTTTTTGACAGATGATAAAAAGTAACTAGCGCGCACGAAAAACATCCTGACGGGCCTTTTTACTTGAAACGTCTTTAAAATTACGCACAGGGTACCAAGTCAAAAACGGAAGTGAAGAAAGATTGTTACGGAAGTGACGAAAAAATTTGTTTCCTCCATAGCAACCAAGTACAAACCGCGGCTCCATAGTAACCAAGTAGGTAGCAAACCGCGAGGCCGCAGGAACGCGGTCTAAAGAATAGGTATTCGAATAAAATGTTGCTGTCTCCCTCCCCCAAACGTCTCCGCATACAGCAAGAAAGGGAGAACTGCAGCGCAGACCGATAATAGGCACTAAAATTGACCAAAACAGCAATTCGTAGTCCCCTATTTCCTCCTCTAAAACTTGAGCGAAATTAATATTTGTTTTCAAAAATAATTAACAAATCGCTTTACCTAATGCTTCTATGTTTTCATTTTATTGTTCATCCTCCACCAAGGATTTCTACGACGACCGGTCCTGCGCTGCCCGCATCCAGTGGCTTCCTGCGATCTTCACCAGGTCGTCGGTCCACCGCGTGGGAGGCCTGCCTACGCTACGTTTTCCGGTGCGAGGTCGCCACTCTAAAACTTTACTGTCCCAGCGGTCATCTGTTCTACGAGCTATGTACCCTGCCCACTGCCCACTCAGTTTAGCGATTTTGTGAGCTATGTCGGTTAGTTTGGTTCTCCTACGAATCTCCTAATTTCTGATTCGATCGAGTAGGGAAATGGAGTGTGCTATGCTATTTGGTGCTATGCTATTTGTGCTATTTGGGTGAGCTCGAGCCTTCTTATGAAGCCCATAGTAAGCGACCATAACTTTTGATTCAATGTCAAATGTTTCACGCTACCCCATCTCTAGACATGCACCCTAGCGCAGGTGCCCTGAAATATTGATTTTTTTACTATTCCACTGAGAGCACCACGGCCAGTTACTCTCAGTGGAATGCTTGGGTACCCTTAGAAAAGGTGCCTGTGAAACCGGTGCCCTCAGTGGAATACTTCCTTAAATTGAATTTAGTCCTGTCAAATAGATTAAATCGTATTACACCGGATCGACACCTCTATTTTATTTATTCACTGCTTTGCTAAACTCAGTTAGTTTATTTAATTTCTTGGTGTCTTCGGGTGACAGTAAAATGTGCTGCCTTTTTAGCCGACTGCACTTTATGACATGAGACATTTATTGATTCCTTGTCACCAAACACACATACACAGTGTTGGAACAAATCAAAAAAACAAGAGGAGAAAAATAACAAATTAACACTACCTAATATAACAAGTGAAAAAAAAACAATATCTGTGTGTGTGTATGTGTATGTATGTGTGTATGTATGTGTGTGTGTGCGTGTGCGTGTTTGCGTGCGTGTGTGTGGGCGTGTGTGTGTGTGTGTGTGTGTATGGTGCAAGAATCAAAGACCGCGCTCAGCATATACTGCGTGCGGCTTGTACTGCAACACAGCGCTGGTTTTAAGCGTGACCCATGGCTAGGGTTGCCAGGTCTTAAAACTAAATAGCCGGACATACCTGCCAGTTTAGCCGGACTTTTGGGTAAAAAAGCCGGACTCTAAATAATTAAAGCCCGCTTCAGATAAGCCTAAAACAATCAGTCATGTTTACTGGCCTTTAGCGAGGTCCTAATCAGACAAAGAAACGCCGCCATAGTCTCATAAATACGACAGCACTCACCCGAATGTCCAGGTGACTGGAAAAATCATTAAACCTAAAAAGCCGGACAGGCCGGACACCTTCTAATTTGGCCGGACACGCATCCAAAAAGCCTAACACTGTCCGGCTTTATCCGGACGCCTGGCAACGCTACCCATGGCTGCTGCGGTTGGGTTATATTTTTCGAGTATATTTACGAGTATGTATGTATGGTCATTTATTTATCTCTTTGGCACGCTCTGTAGCATAAACGGCTTGATGAGTTTTGGAGTGAGAGGTGTCGTTAGATTCGTCTTAATCCCGTGAGTGACATATTATACATTTTTAACCGTTTCAGAGAGAAAGCCGTTATAGAGAGGTTCAGTTTTTATGCAGTCAGGTTTTTTTATTTTTTATTAACTCCTGAAGTTATTCTTTTATTATTTTACCATACAAAAACAACCGAATGTAAAAAAATTCTGTAATAAAAACAGTTAATTAACAGCCTCCGCGGCGTAATGGTTAACCCATTCGCTTCACACCAGGAGGTCGCGGGTTCGATTCCCGGTGGGGTCAATTTGTAAGACTCGGTTTGGTTGGTGGTAGGGCATTTTCTAAGCCCGCCTGGCTAGCTACCACCATCTTATCTAAGTCTTGCCGCCAAACGTCAGTGTTAACAACATTGATGTGTTCCGGCTTGAAGATAAGATAGCCAGTTCTCCATTGCGTTGGAGAATCTTGGTAAGCCCGCTTCCATCTTCGGCATCATCGTCACTTACCATCAGGTGAGATGATGCCAAGGGCTTACCAATTGTAAATTAAAAAAAATGAAAAAAAAAGTCATCCTAGAACGCTCGCACAGCAGTATTTCATCATAGGAAGTTCTGTTCTATAATGACTATTTTTATGACAGTATTCTTCTAAAAAGGAAGAACAACCTTTCCCAATAAATAACAATCCATTTACAATATCAGCTTATATAAGCTTTAGCTTAATATAAGCTAAAATATAAGCTTCTGTTTCAATTCAATCTTTTAGACCGATGAAGACGAGGCACTACGCAATTAGGCTGAGTAATAAATCGATCATAATCTCTCTTAACTTTTAAAAATTAACGGCCAATTAAAATGGGGAGATAAATTTTTCAAAGAAATTAATAACTTGAAAGCTTACTCTTCTCCTGTATATTAATACCTATCTACAGTTTGTGAAGGCGAGCCTACTTCTATTAAACTGAAATGCTCTGACTAACTGTTCTGTGTCACGCGATTGTGTCTAGGTGGGGCCGAAAACAGCGGAGCAAATAATTTAAGTAACCTGGTTCTTTTAATTTTCAACGAGCAATATCCCTCTATTCCCATTTAATGACTACTTTAGCTAAATGTAGGTCAGCGCTAAATATTTTATTTTAATTTATCACATCGTCTCAAGCTTTTTCGTCTGTGTGTTGCGTGACGGCAAAGAGATTATTAAATCGTCTTTAACTTTTTCGTCAGAGCAGCCATGATCGTTTCGTCCACTGTACCGTAGCCCCAAGACGAGAGCAGTCATGATCGTTTCGTTCTCTGTACCGTAGCTCCACGAGGAGTGAAACTTTTATTACATGATCGTTTCGTCCTCTGTACCGTAGCTCTAAGAAGAGAGCAGTCATGATCGTTTCGTGCTCTGTAAATGTCTACAATGTGAAAAAAAGTTTCACTTTTACCATGGTTTCATAAAACCACACACTCTTTTTTATTATTGCTTACGTATTGGCGCCGAACACCTACAACTGGAAGTCTGCTATCTATCGATCGATATGCTCAAACTTCATAGTTTTAAAATAGATCACTTTCAGTTCGTTTCCCGGACAGCGCATTTGGTTGCGCAACTGAAATTCTTTTAAGCTACTTTCCGATAGTTTGGACAATATAGATGGTATCTGATGTAGTTCTTTGTAGAATGTTCGTTCGTGCTATGAAACTAGAAATGAAAGCTCGCCCACGACGCTGTGCTCGTTGCTCGTATATTGAAGAATTCCAAACACAGCTCGCCATAAAAAGGGCACTAACACTTTCGTCGCCTCTCCGTCCGCGCTGAAATAACTCGCCGACAAATACCTCCGCACTGTGCCCGAGGGATCTATTTTCTGAATTTATTTCACTGACTACAAGATCTATGCGAAATTTTAGATTGTGGAATCGGATCACATCCAGTTGAATGTTTTACTATGAAACGTGAAATATTGCAAAACACTGTCTGTAAAACCGAGAACATATTTTTTATTTCGTAATTATTTTTTAAAGCAAAATACAAAAAACCAAGGGGGCTGCCCAGAATTAAGAGCCCGCTGGAGTTCATAAATCCCATACAAACGTAGTATTTGATTCATTTATTAACCAAACAAACCGATTTTGAAATAATTTTGCATCGATAATCGAAAAACTAAACAGGAATACATTATTAATCAATAAACTTGTGTTTAAGGTAAAAGACGGAAAACAAGTTTATTGGTATTAAATGGATTCCTGTTTCGTTTTTCAAATAAGGAATGCGGTACAGACACAGATATACGTCATCCGATTATCGACATAAAATTATTTCACACTCAGTTGTTTGGTTAACAAATGAATCAAATACTACGTTTGTATGGGATTTATGGACTCCAGCCTAACTCCAGCGTACATTTGAATTAGTCAGTGCTTCATACAAAGCAGTGGGTGCGTGACACGATTCCGGTCGCCAGGCGCAGTCGCCTGTCGCCGTCATCGCCGGGATCGGAATATTACATTTAAGGTGCAGTGGTACCTAAAAATCCACTTAAACAGGTTTTTCGAATTCATTTTTGAAGAAGTTAACAGTAAATTTAAAATCTAGGAAAACATATTGGTATTATTGAGAATAGTTACGAGGGATTATACGAGTATCGAATGGAAACACGATTTAATAAAGTTGGCTCGATAGAATAATTTCGCAAAGGTACCTCTTTTCGAGCCATATTATTGTCTATTTTCGGTTTTATTCTTAAAATAAGTAATCTATATATATAAAAATGAATTGCTGTTCGTTAGTCTCGCTAAAACTCGAGAACGGCTGGACCGATTTGGCTAATTTTGGTATTGAATTATTTGTGGAAGTCCAGAGAAGGTTTAAAAGGTGAATAAATATGAAAACGCTCGGAATTAAATAAAAAAAATATTAATTTTGGTTGACTTCACACACAACCTTCGAGTTTTTATACATACATTAAGTATATTTTTTTGCTGTTCGTTTGTCTCGCTAAAACTTGAGAACGGCTGGTCCGATTTGGCTAATTTTGATATTAAATTATTTGTGGAAGTCCAGAGAAGGCTTAAAAGGTGAATAAATATGAAAACGCTCGGAATTAAATAAAAAAATAATAATTTTGGTTGACTTCACACACAACCTTCGAGTTTTTATACATACACTTCAGTATATTTTTTTGCTGTTCGTTAGTCTCGCTAAAACTCGAGAACGGCTTTACCAATTTGGCTAATTTTGGTATTGAATTATTTGTGGAAGTCCAGAGAAGGTTTAAAAGGTTAATAAATATGAAAATGCTCGGAATTCAATAAAAAAAAATCCATAAATAAAAATCAGTCAAAAAATAATAGGTTTTAGGGTAGGGTAGTGTAGTGTAGGTGTAGAGTAGTGTAGGGTAGTGTAGGGTAGTGTAGGGTAGGGTAGGGTTGGGTAGTGTAGTGTAGGGTTGGGTAGTGTAGTGTAGTGTACGGTAGTACGGTAGTGTACGGTAGGGTAGTGTAGAGTAGTGTATGTAGGGTAGGTTAGGGTAGTTTAGTGTTGGGTAGGGTAGTGTAGGGTAGGGTAGTGTAGTGTAGGGTATTGTAGTTTTGGGTAGGGTAGTGTAGGGTAGTTTAGTGTAGGGTAGGGTAGTGTAGAGATGGGTAGTGTAGTGTAGGGTAGTGTAGGGTAGGGTAGTGTAGGGTAGTGTAGAGTAGTGTATGTAGGGTAGGTTAGGGTAGTGTAGTGTAGAGATGGGTAGTGTAGTGTAGGGTAGGGTAGTGTAGGGTAGTGTAGGGTAGGGTAGTGTAGGGTAGGGTAGTGTAGGGTAGTATAGGGTAGGGTAGGGTAATGTAGTGTAGGTTAGGGCAGTGTAGTGTAGTGTAGGGTGGAACGAAGTTCGCCGGGACAGCTAGTTTCGTAATATTATTTATTTACTAAAATAAAGTTCATAGGTGACTGAAGAGAAAACATCGAATGGATTTTTATTTAAGTTAAATATGATGATAATAAAAACGAAAACATCGAAAAAGTGAATAAGTGTGGTTATTTTCTTCCAACCATTTCATGAAGTGATCGTGCATTTCATAATCTGGACAACCATTTCATGAAGTGGTCTTGCATTTCATGATCTGGTCAACCATTTCATGAAATGGTCGTGCATTTCATGATCTGGTCAACCATTTTATGAAGTGGTCGTGCATTTCATGATCTGGTATTTCATGAAATGAATGTTCGTGCATTTCATGATCTGGTATTTCATGAAATGGTCGTGCATTTCATGATCTGGTATTTCATGAAATGAATGGTCGTGCATTTCATAATCTGGCCAAACGTGGATTGACATATCATCAAACGTTGACGTTTAAACCATATGGTCAATTTTAGTTGACGATTTTACGAAATACAACCATTTCATAAAATGGTCAACCTTATCGTGAAATCGTCAATTTTATGATATCGCTACAACAGATACAGCGATAGGTAGGTACCTGTATAAGATATTATCTTGTACATGAATGCAATGTCAATGTGTCTGTGAGTATCCTAGAGGTGGTCCCAAATAAAATGCAATGGTCTTGTCAGATGGATCTCTAATTGAACACTGATTTAAAAACTAATAAAATTATGCTAAGTTGTCGTGTGTCAATGCACTCTTAACTGGGTCGCGGGCAAAGTACACAGTACAAGCGCGACTGCTTCCAAATCTTAACAAAACAATATAAAAATAAATTACATGTACGTATGTATTTCGTGCAGTACCTATTGTAACGCGGTACGCTGTTATGCGCTGTTATATTGCTCTCACTTATGGGACGGATCGGCTCGTTACCAGCTAGATGCCTTGGACGCGCTAGGAGACTCATTGGCGACGAGGAACTTGTATCAAACAGGCTCGAAAGACTCGAGCATCGCCGCAAAGTCGCCTGTCTATCGGTGTTCTACTGGATTCATTTCGGAGAGTGTGCCCTGGAGCTTCACGACCGCATTCCCCCCTCTCCATTTCATCATCGGACGACCAGACGCGGAGAGCGGTTCCACCCCTTTGTCGTCAATGTTCCATCTTTTCGCACGAAGCGTTTTGCTTCTTTTTTTTTTTTTTATTAAGAATTTGAGTACGTTTGGCTGCACCTCACCTGATGGTAAGTGCCGATGCAGCCGAGGATGTGACACGCAAACTCAAATAGTGCCTATTCACTCTCGTCTTGAAGATTCCTAAATTGTACGAATCGGGGAATACAGACGCCGGAAGGGAATTCCACTCCTTGGCCGTTCGCATGATAAACGAAGACGCAAAACGCTTCGTGCGTAAAGGTGGAACATTGACGACAAAGGGATGGAACCGCCCTCCGCGCCTGGTCGTCCGATGATGAAATGGAGAGGGGGGAATGAGGTTGTGAAGCTCCAGGGCACACTCTCCGAAATGAATCCTGTAGAACACCGATAGACAGGCGACTTTGCGGCGATGCTCGAGGCTTTGGAGCCTGTTTGAAACAAGTTCCTCGTCGCCGATGAGTCTCCTAGCGCGTCGATCGATAGAATCCAAGGCATCTAGCTGGTAACGAGCCGATCCGTCCCATAAGTGAGAGCAGTACTCCATACATGACCGAACTTGAGCTTGGTATAATATTAGAAGCTGCTCTGGTGTGAAGTAAAGTCTCACCTTCGAGAGTATACCAAGCTTTTTGGCAGCCGTTTTTGCCTTGGATTCAATGTATCTCCCGAAATTGAGATCGGATGTTAAATCTACGCCAAGGAGCTCAAGATGGTCGGAGATCTGGATAGATTCATCTCGGAAAGTAGGAGTCAGGGTAAAAGGACTCCTTTTAGCAGTAAATAGATACGCCTGCGTTTTAGAGGCATTAAACCTAACAAGATTGGCATCGCCCCAGTCAGAGACTGCCTTGAGTGTTAGGTTCACGCGCTCAATCATGGCCTCTCTCTGAGATTGTATATCCGGACCCCTAGCTCGAGCACTAGACAAGTATCTCTCCGCAACCGTGCTGTCGTCTGCGTACCCAAATATCAAGGGTTTCAGCAGATCGTTTATGTGCAGCAAAAACAAAGTTGCGGAGAGAACTGAGCCCTGAGGTACCCCGGCATCAATAGCCAATAGGTCAGACGAGAAGCCATCAACGACCACTCGAATGAACCGTTCCCTCAGGAAGTCAGATATCCAGTCGCACAAACCAGTAGGTATTCCGTAGGAAGGAAGCTTACCAATAAGGCTAGCATGCCAGACCCTATCAAATGCCTTAGAGACATCGAGAGATACGGCAAGAGCTTCACCGTGCTTCTCTATGGCTTCACCCCATACATGCGTAGCATACACTAGAAGATCTCCCGTTGACCGACCCCGGCGAAAGCCATACTGACGGTCACTCAGGAGGTCATTGTCTTCTAGGTATGCTAAGAGGCGGGTGTTCAATACACGCTCCATAATCTTACAGAGTATGGAGGTGATTGCAATAGATCGATAGTTTGATGGGTCAGCACGACTACCTTTTTTAGGCACGGGCTGCACGTTGGCAAGCTTCCAAGACTTTGGAACTATACCGGTTTTGAGAGAGAGGCGGTACAGGCGTGTCAGCACAGGAGACAACTCAGGAGCACAGTTCTTTAGAACTATGGCAGGAATACCGTCAGGACCGCTGGCCTTGTTCACGTCTAGACTGCAAAGAGTTTTAAGAACCTCTTTTTGGCGAATACGAAAAGAGTTCATTACAGTACCGCATGGAGGTATCTGAGGTGGTGTATTATTTGCAGTATCCAGACGCGAATTTTCAGCAAACATACAGGCAAATAAATTTGCCTTGTCTGCAGCGGAGTGTGCCAGTGATCCGTCAGGTTTTACCAGTGGAGGCAAAGACGAGCGGCAGAAATTCGACTCGACCGACTTAGCCAAGGACCAAAATGCCTTACTCCCAGAAGGGTAGGAGGCAAGTTTTGATCCAATATGGCTTATGTGGTCAAAGCGTGCCCTGCGCAATGTCTTTTTGTAGGACTTGGCAGCTTTATTAAAGGCTTTCTTCCGGGAACGCGTTTCCGGAGCTTTGCGAGCTCGAGCGTCAGCCCAGGCTTGATAAGCCGAATGCTTCAGGGCCTCAGCCCTGGTACACTCAGCACCAAACCATGGGCGCGCTTTGTATTCCAGAGGAATGTCGGAAAATGGAATGTAGTATTCCATTGCACGACATATAACCTCTGAGACTGCTGTCGCGCAACTCGACGGGTCGCTGGAAGAAAAACACGTTTGCCGCCAAGGATAAGATGCAAAAAAGTGGCGCATCTCATCCCAGTCTGCTGATTTGTACCGCCACACCCGTCTAGTACCCTTAGGACTATGATCAGGAGGTGAACATGACAGCACAGATTTCACCAGACAGTGGTCAGAGGTACCCAAAGGAGAGGATACTGACACACTATATCGGTCTGGTTCCGTTGTCAGCAGAAGGTCCAAACAGTTAGCCGTTTGGTCGTCAACGTCAGGTACACGCGTTGGCTGGTCGACCAGCTGGGAGAGATTTAGCGTTAGGGCAAGTTTGAACGCCTCTCTTCCAGCGTGATCAGTCTTTTCGTATGGATAGAGCCACTGTTGATGGTGGGCATTAAAGTCCCCGAGAAGAACCAGCTGCGCGGTTGGGTACCTGAGTTGAGCCTCATCGGCGGCCTCACACAGATGTTCAGTTAGCCTGGTTGTCTCCTGATCACCACTGTGCGAACGGTAAACACTACCGTAGATTATTCTTCGTTCATCATGCGAACGGCCAAGGAGTAGAATTCCCTTCCGGCATCTGTATTCCCCGATTCGTATTATTTAGGAATTTTCAAGACGAGAGTGAATAGGCATTATTTGAGCTTGCGTGTCACATCCTTGGCTGCATCGGCACTTACCATCAGGTGAGGTGCGGCCAAACGCACTAAAATTTTTAATAAATAAAAATTTAAAAAATCGTTCTTCTTTTATTCGACCTCTTCTTCATTCCATCTGTCATATCCGGTTTGAAGTTAGCCGATTGGAACGTCAAGCGTGTCACGTTGGCGCGACTACGGCGCCCCCTACCGATGTGATATGCTTGGACAGAGTCTCGGTGGTCGGCCAGTTACGAGTTGATCGTCCGTCGAATACCACCTTAGAACTGTCCCACGTTCCGTGCTATTTAATCAAAGTGTAGTGAAGTGCCTATTGTAAGATTATTGCGGTGAGACTGATTGCTAATTATAATTAATGTACATACGGTTACCTGTAATTAAAGTGTGAAAAACTCTAACCTGTGTTCCTCTTTGCTTGGTCTCCCACACACGGGCCCACAATGTCAAACGGTCGTCCTCCTGACCCGACATCAGAATTGGGATTCGATCAAGCAAATGAGATGCCACGTGGTGAAAGTACCGGTGATGAAAAATGGCGCCAACTTTTCGAAATGCAAAATTCTCAAATGCGCTCGCTCATACAAGCGCTGAAGAGCCCAAGTTCGAGCAGTGCAGTGACTATCCCAGAGTTTAACCCTGACAAACGTGACGCTAACGCGAGATCCTGGTGCGCGACCGCAGATTTATGCTTCGTGGATAACCCTCTAGAAGGCGGACAACTCATAATGACCTTGAGTAAAGCCCTAAAAGGCGCAGCTGCAACCTGGCTATCACAAATCACGTACCCAGGTATGACGTGGACCCAATTTAAACAACTTTTCACTGCAAGATTTGTGTGCGTGGAGACAAATGCGGCTACCCTCATTAATCTTGGTAATGAGAAACCCCATGAAAATGAGACCTACAGTGCATATGCGAGTCGTCAAATTACGTCGTTGATGAGTCGCTGGAAAGATGCGAGTATAGAACAAGTTGCAGTGTCGGTTGTGCTTTCCCATCTTGCACAATTCGACAACCGTTTAAATCGTCTCGCTTTCACGACGGAAATTTCTACCCGCAGCCAGTTGCAAAAAGAATTACAGGCCTATTCATACCTAAAGCGGAAGGCTACAGTAGAAACTAATCCTGGCAGTGACACCAAAAGGCCTAAGATACTGCAACAAACTCCTGTAAAATGTTACCTTTGTGGAAAACTTGGTCACAGACAGGCAGAATGTCGACTCAAAGGACTGTATACTCAAAAGCAGTCGGCTCCAGCATCTTCACAAACTAGTAAGCAGCCGCAGCCGGCCGGCAGCCGGGCTATCATCTGCTTCAAGTGTGGCGAGGTAGGCCACATCGCGACGCGCTGCCCGACTCCCGCGTCTGCCCGGTCTACCCCCAATCCAGAGCGACGTGTCGACCTTTGTGTGGTCGAGCCCCCGTCCGGAACCCTGAATCATCTTGGTGAGCAATTTGTTTTTCACTACGACTCAGGAGCTGAGTGTTCTTTGATGAAAGAAAGGGTTGCAAATAAATTTAGTGGAAAACGCATTAACAGTGCAGTATCGATAGTAGGCATTCGTAATAATAATGTGGTTA
This sequence comes from Coleophora flavipennella, assembly GCA_947284805.1. Lineage (NCBI taxonomy): Eukaryota > Metazoa > Arthropoda > Insecta > Lepidoptera > Coleophoridae > Coleophora > Coleophora flavipennella. The sequence continues at coordinate 7,789,014 of OX369288.1, forward strand.
GTACGTTGCAAATATTGAGTCAAGTAAAAATTAACGGATACACGATGGAAATCTTATTTCACGTTTTGCCTGATATTTTCCTGCGCAGTGACATAATGTTAGGTAGGGAAATTTTAAGTAACGGTTACTGTGTAAATATGTCTGCGACAAGTTTTTCCCTGTCTAGGCCGTCTGTAGTGAGTACGTACGATGTTCTTGTAGCTAGTGCCCCGGTCAATGACCTTGGAAACATCGATACCGATATCACAGAGGATAAACGTTGCGAGTTGCACAGTGCTTTGGAACCTTACGCAGCTTTTTTTATCGTTGGTTTTCCAACTACCCGCGTTAACACTGGACAGTTAGAAATAAAATTAATTGACCCAAATCGTACTGTGCAGCGACGTCCGTATCGTTTATCTCCGGAAGAGCGTAAGATTATGCGTGATAGAGTGGAAGAGCTATTGCGTGCGAAAATAATAAGACCAAGTTGTTCACCGTTTGCGAGCCCTGCGCTCCTAGTAAAGAAACACGACGGTGCCGAACGTATGTGTATTGATTATCGAGAGCTAAATAGCAATACGGTGCCTGATAATTATCCACTGCCATTGATTATTGATCAGATTTCGAGGCTTCACGGTGCTCATTATTTTACAAAGCTGGATTGTGCAAGTGGATTTCATTTAATCCCTGTTCAGGAAGAGTCTATTGAAAGGACGGCGTTCGTTACAGCAGACGGACAGTACGAGTACCTAACAATGCCTTTCGGCTTGCGCAATGCAATTTCGGTATTCCAGAGAGCAATCGTGAACGCCCTAGGAGAACTAGCGTACTCCTATGTGGTGATTTACGTGGACGATCTCCTCATTATTTCAGAAACCATAGAGCAAGGTATAGAAAGGCTGAAAACTGTGCTTGATGTACTAGCTAAGGCAGGCTTTTCACTAAACTTAAAGAAGTGCTCTTTTCTTAAGACGCGTGTGGAGTACTTAGGTTATGAGATCGAACGCGGTGAAATAAGGCCAAACAAACGCAAGGTAGAGGCATTATCCGCACTACCTCCGCCACAGACAGTTACACAGGTGAGGCAATTCATAGGTTTAGCCTCCTACTTTCGCCAGTTCGTGCAGAACTTTTCACGTCTCATGGCGCCGCTGTATATTTTGACCTCTGGTAAGACTCAATTTGAATGGACCGCTAAGCATGAAGATGCTCGACAGAAAGTGATCGAGGCTCTTACCACTGAACCAGTCCTAATGATCTTTGATCCCGCGTACCCAACGGAGCTTCATACAGACGCGAGCGCCGAAGGTTACGGAGCGATCTTATTGCTCGTCGTAGATGGTAAGCTTAGAGTAGTAGCCTATTTCAGCAAGCGCACGACACCGGCAGAGTCCCGCTACCATTCATACGAACTGGAGACTCTCGCTGTCGTAAATGCCATCAAGCATTTCAAGCAATATTTATATGGACGGAAATTTACGGTGGTAACAGACTGTAACTCGTTGAAGTCTTCACGAAACAAGATAGACCTTACGCCGAGGGTTCACAGGTGGTGGGCTTTCCTTCAGTCTTATGACTTCAATGTGACGTATCGGGCAGGTAAACACATGGCGCACGTTGATTTCTTCTCACGAAATCATCTCCCTGTACAGTTGAAGGAACCTGTAGTTAAGTGTACTCAGAAAATCGTAGACCTAGCAGAGCTTTCTGAAAACTGGCTTCTCGCAGAGCAACAGCGTGACGGAGATATCGTGAAGCTGATTAATGACATCAACAATGGTCAGATGAACGACGATCTTGCCAAATCCTACGAGATACGGTCAGGTGTTCTCTACCGAAAGGTCCAACGACACGGTAAGACTAAATGTTTACCCATTGTTCCCCGCGCGATGAGATGGTCTGTCATAAACAACGTGCACGAATCACTCGTACATCTTGGGTGGGAAAAGACGTTGGAAAAGCTCTACGACCATTATTGGTTTGAAGGTATGTGCCGCTACGTGAAGAAATTTACAGACAACTGCGTTACCTACAAGATCGCAAAGAAACATTCAGGCAAAGTACAAGCACAACTCCATCCAATACCAAAGGTGACAGTACCGTGGCACACGATACACATCGACGCTACCGGCAAGTTGAGCGGTAAGAACGACACCAAAGAGTACGTGTTTGTGCTCATAGACGCATTCACGAAGTACGTCCTTCTGTACCACTCTAAGAACATCGACTCAAAGAGTAGCATTCAGGCGGTGAAGGATAGTGTTGCGTTATTCGGTGCTCTTGTACGCATTATTGCGGACCAAGGACGGTGCTTTGCTTGCAATGAATTTAAACAGTTTTGTGAGTCGAAGAACATTAGTCTTCATCTTATAGCAACAGGGTCATCGAGAGCAAACGGTCAGGTAGAGAGAGTTATGAGTGTTTTAAAGGGTATGTTAACGGCGGTAGAGTCAAGCGGTGATAAATCATGGCAGGATGCGCTTGGAGAGGTCCAACTTGCGTTAAATTGCACTATAAATAGAGTCACAAAAGCTAGCCCTCTTGAATTGATGATAGGAAAGGTTGCTCGTCCTCTAGAGTTGATGGCGGATGATGTAGAGCAGACTGTAGATCTCGATGAAGCTAGAAAATCTGCATCGGAAAGGATTGAAAAAAACGCGGCCTATGATAAAGAACGGTTCGACGCGACGAAGGCAAAACTGAATAAGTTTTCTATCGGTGATTTTGTTTTAACTGAAAATGAGGAACGTAATCAAACAAAATTAGACCCTAAATTTAAAGGTCCTTTTAAAGTAATAGAGGTTTTAGAAGGGGATCGCTATGTGCTGAAATCATTAAATAGTAAGCGTACATACAAGTACGCACATGATAGATTACGGAAAATGCCAGAGGGTCAAATGCCAGTTGATGAAGTAGAGAACTAAGTGCGGTGATACATTTGTGTGAGCATGTTTATGCTACGATGATGGAGTAAGTTGTGCTCGGTTCGGTTGGTCGGCCGTACCAGAGACCATGACGTAGTTGTAGCTCGTTGGAAATCGGTATTTGCTCGCCGGAGAGCAATCCGTGGGTACGCAATGGGCGGATGGTTCTGGCGGAGGCCGGGTCTTGGTGCGCCAAGACCCAGTGTAAGTCATGCGTGACTTGGCGATTCTTGCAGAGGATGCGCAGGTTGAGCTATTGTAGCTCTAGGCCACGGACGTGACACTTACTATCATTTGAGTTGCTATTCGTGACTTGGAAGTATTGAATTGGTTAAGCTGCGTTCGTACAGCAGTTATTTGGTGGCATTTGATACTCTGCGCATTGGCTACTATTTCATGAATCTGAAATGAGTAAGATGTTGTACATTGTAAATAAACTTTAAATTAATTTGTACAGTGTAAATAAACTTAAATTAGTGTGTACAGTGTAAATAAACTTTGAGTGATTCTCTACATAGACTTTGTGTTATTTTAGGTGACTGTAAGAAATAGTTTCCTTTAAAAATTTTGTAATGTAGAGTCACTGAATGTAGAGTCATTAAGAGTCTTTGAGGTAGAGTCACTGTTGTAGGTCAGGTATGACCGAACGGCTACTGTGCTTTTTTTTTCATTGTTCTAGGCTAACACACGAGGACGTGTGTACATGCAGGATGGCCGTGTCATATCCGGTTTGAAGTTAGCCGATTGGAACGTCAAGCGTGTCACGTTGGCGCGACTACGGCGCCCCCTACCGATGTGATATGCTTGGACAGAGTCTCGGTGGTCGGCCAGTTACGAGTTGATCGTCCGTCGAATACCACCTTAGAACTGTCCCACGTTCCGTGCTATTTAATCAAAGTGTAGTGAAGTGCCTATTGTAAGATTATTGCGGTGAGACTGATTGCTAATTATAATTAATGTACATACGGTTACCTGTAATTAAAGTGTGAAAAACTCTAACCTGTGTTCCTCTTTGCTTGGTCTTCCACACACGGGCCCACAATGTCAAACGGTCGTCCTCCTGACCCGACACATCTATACCTTTTTTACGTATGCGCGGACATTTGATTTCAAAACCGAAAATTCGATCGTCTTTCTGTACATCCTAAACATCATAAATTGTTAATAAATATTTATTTAATTACTTGTACTTCTAAAATACCCATTACGGGTAAGATTAATTTATGTTTTTGCACGATTGTTATTTGTTTTTAAAATTTAAAGTTTATAACCTTTTTCTAATTTTTATGTTCTTTTCGTAGGGCCCTTTCGACCAGAGCTAATATGATAGAACGCAGGTTCCGTAGATGTACAGCTCAGGTAAAGATAACATTGTTTAGAGCCTACTGTACATCTCTATATACTTGTAGCCTGTGGGCTGTGTATTCGCGAAGGACGATCGGCGCCCTGCGCGTCCAATAAAATAATGCGTTCAGGGCGCTGTTGGGGCTGCCGCGCTGGTGCAGTGCGTCGGGGATGTTTGCGGACGCGCAGGTAGACGGCTTCCAAACCGTGATTCGCAAACGGTGCGCTGCGGCAGCACCATCAACAGCATCTTGGCTGTCTTGGAAACCAGGCTGGATGGGGGTATTGTGAGGGGCTGGCTTGGGATGCACTCAGCGATTGCTAACTACACTCGCTGAGTGGATTGCTTACCCAGTGGCTCAAATACATTTACCTACCTAAACTAACAATAGATATTAAGTTTTGTGTTACTAACCAAATATGGACTCTGTCTGAAATAAAAGAATTTTATTTATTTTATTTTTCAGGTCTTTTACTTTAACTTTATTATTAAATTTCAATTACCTGTAAGCACGCATCTATTTTCTAAACTCACACCCACTAACGTACCTACCTAAGTCGTGCTACACTATTTATTCAACAAGCCTATTATGGCGCCAACGACGTAATGCATCTGTTAGGCATGAATTTATATATTTTTGATTACTACCTCCCAAAATGTTATTTAATTAAAAATAATTATTAACGGCTCCCTGAAAAAAAAACTTCATCATCATCACATCAGCCGAAAATCGTCCACTGCTGCACAAAGGCTTCCCCCAAAGGATTTCCACGACGACCGGTCCTGCGCTGCCCGCATCCATCGGCGATCTTCACCAGGTCGTCGGTCCACCGTGTCGGAGGCCTACCTACGCTACGAAAAAAAAAACTTATTTTATTTATTTTTACTCCGACCGATATTTTTAATTTTTAAATAAAAATAAAAGAAATGACTGGAGTTACTATGTACTTTCACTTCGGGCAACATGTTTTGTCCGATCCCTGCCGATGTCATGTACGGAGTATGCATGACTAATTACAGCAAACATTACATTCCATGAATTGCGGACAAGGTTTTATTAAACTTAAATGTGCCGGTTTCCGACACAACGGGTCTAAATTACTTGGGTAACTGAGAGCTTCGACCAATATAACAGCAATGGACTGGCCTACGCGGACAGCGGTTTTGATGCCTACAGAATGAGCGTATACGCTCATTTCGCTTTAGTCGATCAGTATTTCCCAAATGGTTTCCCCAAATTTATTATCTCATTCGTGCTGCATTCCGAGTACGTCTCTATATGTCTGTCATTGTTCATATTTGAACGACACTCGGTAGACTGTAGTGGTGTGTGTGAGTGTGTGTTTGCGTGTAGGTGTATTTGACTAATTTTTATGATTCCGTACCCAAAGGGTAAAAACGGGACTCTATTACTAAGACTCCGTCTGTTTGTCTATCTTTCACTAGGCTGTATTTCATGAACCTATAGCTGATAGCTATACAGGTGAAATTTTCACAGATGATGTATTTCTGATGCCGCTATAACAACAAATACTAAAAATTATAAATAAAATATACAAAAAGACTCTGTACAAAAAAATGAGTTTTTTTAAACGTGAAGAAACTAGCGCCTACTATTAGGATGGTACGGAACCCTTTATGTGCGGTTCCGACTCGCACTTGGCCGGTTTTTTTTATCAGATTAATGTATGCATAGGGAAGGTCCATTATATTTGGTCGAAGACTGAGAGTCGAGATCCGGTATTGCAAACTGGGAGGGAGCAGCCCCTCTGATATTGATCCTAATTACCTACTTCAATCCGGCTGAAGTCTGAACTCTTGACTCTGCAGCTTTTCCGTGAAATTCCTTTTGTCAAACTTTTCGATACTTCCGTAAGACACAGCATGATGGCGACGCAACCCATGTCGTCTTTTGATCTTCGCGCTTTTATGTTATCGTTGAGTTTTCTTTAAGAAATATAATGTTAAATCCGTAAAATGCCAGTTGTTTTGTTACTTCTCAATCATATAGGGTATTTTCAACAGACTTCATATCAGGAGGATCTTGCCAATTCGACTGTTTGTTTTTTATTTTTATATTTTACGCGATTTCTTTGAAGATCGCGCATAGATTTTGATGATTCTGTCTTTAATCGATAGGTTTATTATACTTCCAGTTAGGTTTATTATACTCATATACGACTCCACCGAGGGGTTCGAGCCTTCTCTGAATTAGGGCGATCGGGCCTTAGTCGACCACGCGGGCCCATTGCGGGTTGGTCGACTTCACACACAACCTTCGAGTTTCTTTGCAGGCGTGTGTAGGTTTCCTCACGATGTTTTCCTTCACCGTATAAGAACGTCTGATAGACGTACCTACATATGAAATCGAAATTCGAAAACACATTGGTACGTGGCAGGATTCGAACCACAACCTCCCGGACAGGAGGCGGCGGCCCTAGCCATTTCGCCACCGACGCTCGTTCTATATAAATTTCAGTACTTTTTTAAGGAAATTTTCTAAAAAAAAAAGTATTGTACTTGGTTATTGTTGAAACTGAAGTCATTCTTAAAGTTTAGCGTTTCCAAGTATACAGGGTGTAACAAAATTGGTGTAGGTCCCGTTAACTGGGGCTTCTGCTCATCATACTGAACAACTTTTGTTCTATGACTTTGCTTAAATCACAAAAAAAAATACTCTTAGTACAAATCGATCAGAATCGACCAATTTTGTTCGTTTTAGTATGGAGGATCTAATTATTATTTTTTTGAGTATTGACTATGGGTTCCTTGGGGAAAGTTGTTCAGTATGACGAGTAGAACCCCCCCTTAACGGGTCCTACACCAATTTTTTTTATACCCTGTACTATAACTCGAATCAAAGCGTCGGTCGAAAAAAGCGTCGGTGGCTCAACCGGTAACGAGTCGGTCCTCCTAACCAGAGGTGCCGGGTTCAAATCCGAATGTACCAATGAGTTTTTCGAAACTTACGTACATATACTCACCGATTACTTTAACGGTGAAGGAAAACCATCGTGAGGAAACCTGCACACACCTGCGAAGAAACTCGAAGGTTGTGTGTGAAGTCGACCAACCCGCACTGGGCCCGCGTGGTCAACTAAGGCCCGATCGCTGTAATTCAGGGTAGGCTCGAGCCCCTCAGTGGGGACGTATATGAGTTGATATGATGATAACTCGAATGAATAAGATGAAATTCGAATTATAACATAAAACTCAGATTACGTAGTACGTATAGACGCGATTTACCTGGGTAATTACTCGTAGCTATTAGGTAACGTACCCATACCATAGGGAAATCTCGCGCTTTTTCGAGCTATAACTAAATTAAAATTACGGCGCGCAGCGTTCAGCGCTTTTTACTCACAGGTGGTAACGCTATAACGCATATATACCGGGACGCCGGACTTTTTGCCGGGTACTTGTAGCGTCCAGATTGTATTTTTAGGGTTCCGTACCCAAAGGGTAAAAACGGGACCCTTTTACTAAGATTTCGCTGTCCGTCTGTCTGTCCGTCCGTCCGTCTGTCACTAGTCCGTATTTATTGAACCGTGATAGCTAGACAGTTGAAATTTTCACAGATGATGTATTTCTGTTGCCGCTATTACAAAAAATACTAAAAAATAGAATAAAATAAATATGTAAGTGGGCTGCGATACAACAAACGGGTTTTTTGCTCGTTTTTGCTCGGATAATTGAAATATTCATAGAATATTTAGTTATATATTAACTTTAAAATAAATAATTGAATTAAAATAAAACAAATATTTAAGGGAGGCTCCCATACAAAAAACGTGATTTTAATAATAGTACGAAACCCTTCGTGCGCGAGTCCGACTCGCAATTTGCCGTTTTTTTTTATTACCTACAAAAACACATTTTGTGGTTTTTATGTTTCATATTGATAGTGTATTATACAGAAAAGTACCATATATACTACCGCCCCCCTGATCTACGGTGTGTCCAAGTGGATTAATGCTGGAAACGACAAAGATAATTCATATGAAAAATAATTGAGAATAAAGGACAAAAATACGTTTGTTTTGTAAATTAAGATCCTGTTACAATATGTTTTTACATAAGTTTTTTCTTCTGATTTTTTTTTTTCACTTTTAACTGTCTTCGCGTCACGTAGCAAGCGCCGTATCATATAGACAAAATATGAGCCAATTTTTTTTTTACTTTTTGTTTGCAAAAAAAAAAGGGGGAGGGATGGAGGGAAGTACAAAAATTGAAATAAATGGGTCACGTAGTATGGGTACGTTCCCTTAGACTGATATCAGATCCCAAGAGCCAACTGGAAGCATAATTCGTCGAAACCATTCGACGAGATGTTTGAAGTTAAACACAGATCAGACAATAGTTACGTTGAACAAAGAGAGAATATTACCACTGTTTTACTCTTTTTATATCTTGTATAATCGGTGTGTGTTTATGTCAAATAAAAATATATCTATTGTGTATTTTGAAAAACCTACAAACATTTGAGTACAAGCTTTTATTTAAAAAAAAAAAACAGTTTTTAAGTTCAGTGATTCCAAATTTTAAAAAATACCTGGCTGAGAGGCGCAGTATTTCCAATGATTTGATTGATAACAGTAGACCATCCTGGGACCTTGATTCAACCTTTGTAGTTCGTCATCAGATCAACTTCAAAATACCAAAAGGATCTATTGTCACCAGGAGTACGACTTCCTTCCAATTGCAGCACAATCGGACCTCTGGAAGTCGCTCTAAAATCGATCGAAAGACTTGAAGACTTACATACGAACATTGCTAGTTAAATAAAAGCTTTATCATATCAGCTCATATACGTCCCCACCGAGGGGCTCGAGCCTACCCTGAATCAGGGCGATTAGGCTTTAGTCGAACACGCGGGCCCAGTGCGGGTTGGTCGACTTCACACACAACCTTCGAGTTTCTTCGCAGGCGTGTGCAGGTTTCCTCACGATGTTTTCCTTCACCGTTAAAGCAATCGGTAATGATATGTACGTAAGTTAATTGAAAAACTCATTGGTACATTGGCCGTCCAGATTTGAACCCGGTACCTCTGGTTAGATGGACCGAGTCGTTACCGGTTGAGCCACCGACGCTTTTTAATAATAAAATAAAAGCTTGCAAAAATAAAAATCCCTGCAGTCTTTACCTTTAACCACACCCTGGACACCATACAACGGGCCAGAAATAACATTTCAAAAAAGGAATGACGGAACAAACAAAATGGCGGCGTAAACCTATACGTTCGACAACCAAACTGTAACCAATCTGTATCTGTATCTGGGTGACGAGGGGGTGATGTCGCAATCTAGAGAGCGGCAGGGAGTGTCCATACTGTATGTTAGTACTAATAATATATTATATACAGTCGTGCGTGTGACGATGATGGTAATATACTTACTTCTGCAACTTGACCTTTTAAAATTTTGTTTATTTTTTACTCCTACTTTACTTTACTCTTGTATACCAGAGGGCTTGGGGGAGGGGGGGCTGGTGACATATACTACAAGATATAAAATTTGCCCCCATTACTACTGGTAGTAAGGTCTGGTAGTAAGGTGGAAAACGAACGAATTTACATCTTACTTCAGGCGCCAGTCTCCCACCAACATGTTTTGTGGGAAGGGAATAAATTATGATTTATTATTATTAAGTAAGTAAGTAAAAATTCTTTATTGCACACCAGAAAAGTTATTACTTACAAAAACATAATTAAAAATATATAAGGTCTAACAAAATTAGCTGAAACTATTTTAATCGGTGCTTCTACCCATGAAACTGAACAACTTTCCCCATAGAACCCATAGTCAAATCGCAAAAAAAATATTGGCTCTCCCATACTAACTCGATCAGCTGATCAGCCAACTTAGTATGGGAAGTGCAAATATTTTTTTTGAGATTTGATTATGGGTTTCATGGGGAAAGTTGCTCAGTTTCATGGGTAGAAGCACGAGTTAAAATAGTTTCAGCTAATTTTGTTAGACCTTATATACAGTGCAAAGCCGCCTTTATCGCATTTAGCGATTTCGTTCAGGCAACCTTAAAATAACCGATAGGAATTGGTAGGTAAAAAAACCAGCCAAGTGCGAGTCAGAACCGCACACATAGGGTTCCGTACCAGCATACTAGATGGCGCTAGTACAAAGGGTTCCGTACCATCATACTAGATGGCGCTAGTACAAAGGGTTCCGTACCATCATACTAGATGGCGCTAGTACAAAGGGTTCCGTACCATCATACTAGATGGCGCTAGTCTCTTCATGTTAAAAAAAACACGGTTTTTGTATAGAGACCGCCCTTATTTTTTCACTTTTTCTAATTTTTTGTGTTTGTTTTTATAGCGGCAACAGAAATACATCATCTGTGGAAATTTCAACTGTCTAGCTATCACGGTTCATGAAATACAGCCTGGTGACAGACGGACAGACAGACAGACTGACAGACGGACGGACAGCGGAGTCTTAGTAATAGGGTCCCGTTTTTACCCTTTGGGTAGGGAACCCTAATAAGCTGAATGCGGGTGGCTGCAGATTAAAAATAAACGAGATTATTACGATATTATTTAATTAGGTAATAAACTAAATATTTTATTAATATTAATAAACTATAAATGTAATACAACAAATTTTAATAATCTTCTAAAAATATAAAATTTTCATGTCACAGTGTTTTAGTTGCCATACTCCTCCGAAATGGCTGGACGGATTTCCATGATATTTTCTGTATATATTCGGTAGGTCTGAAAATAACAACAACAAATACAAATATATTTATTACCAAAGAATGGTGTAAATTTTTGACCGGGATACAACTAGTAGTAAATATAAAAATTATTTTAACAAATAAATACATGCTATATATATAATACATAACAAATAATTTATTTGTCATGTAATAAATTATAGTCACATAGAATATAGTTTAAAAAAAACTAAAAAACACGCTTTAAACGCACATCAAACTAAAGAGTGAAAAATAATTCGTAAGCTGAACAAAAATGAACGAAAAATACTAGTATTATTGTGAAAAAAGCGTAGGTTGCTCGATATACAATAAAAAATATGGCACAAAGCGCTCCACGCTTTTTTTACAATAATACTAGTATTTTTCGTTCATTATTGTTTTCAGCTTATATTCATAATTATTTTTCACTTTTTAGTGTGATGTGCTTTAAAAGCGTGTTTTTTAGTTTTTTTTTAACTATATTTATTTTTTATTTTTAGTTCAGGATAATGAGATAAACTTATGAAATTATTATATTGTCACTGATCCTTGAATGTAAAAAGTTTGAATTAAATCTCTTCATTAAAAGTGGGTCAAAATCGAGTGCAAAGGAGTCGGTTACAAACATACATACATACAGGTGAAGCTAATATAAGCTTGTTAAAAATATATAATAATAACACAGCTTAAAGCAGTGATTCCTAAGTCTTTCCTTAAAAATGAACAGGGACTCAGATGTACGAATGGATTCAGGTAGTCGGTTCCACAGTCGAACCGAGTGAACCATAAATGATTTGCCAAGGAAGTCAGTGCTAAAGGGTAAAGGTAGAAAAACACAGAAGAAACGTATAACACGATCAAAGTATATTATATTAGTACTAACATACAGTATGGACACTCCCTTATACCGCTCTCTAGATCCCGACCTCACCCCCTCGTCACCCAGATTGATATAGATTGGTTATAGTTTGGTTGTCAAACGTATAGGATTTCGCCGGGATTTTGTTGGCTCCGTCATTTGTTTTTAGAAATGTCATTTCATGACCGCTGTATGCAGTGTCCGGGGTGTCAAACGTATAGGATTTCGCCGGGATTTTGTTGGCTCCGTCATTTGTTTTTAGAAATGTCATTTCATGACCGCTGTGTGCAGTGTCCGGGGTGTCAAACGTATAGGATTTCGCCGAGATTTTGTTGACTCCGTCATTTGTTTTTAGAAATGTCATTTCATGACCGCTGTGTGCAGTGTCCGGGGTGTCAAACGTATAGGATTTCGCCGAGATTTTGTTGACTCCGTCATTTGTTTTTAGAAATGACATTTCATGACCGCTGTATGCAGTGTCCGGGTGAAAATTGTCTTTGAGATACGGAGGAGCCGCTGGACTGTAGAGTACATTGTTACCTTACATTTTAACAGTTTTGATAACTTTTCTTATTTGTAAATGTTTCCGTAGTAATATTTTTATTAGTTAAGCGTTACCCATCTGATCCTTAAAACGGCTTCTTAACGTTATTAACGAATCCAACTCGGCTGGGCAGCGTTCGGGAAGCTTCGCAATATCTTCACGTCCCAAATACCGCAGTGTCTCAAGACTAAGGTCTATGACCAGTGCGTGTTGCCAGTGATGACATACGGAACTGAGACATAGGCGCTTACTATGGGCCTCATAAGAAGGCTCAAGGTCACCCAAAGAGTGATGGAGTGAGCTATGCTCGGAATTTTCCGACGCGATCGAATCCGAAATGAGGAGATACGCAGGAGAACCAAAGTAACCGACATAGCTCACAGAATCGCTAAACTGAAGTGGCAGTGGGCAGGGCACATAGCTCATAGAACAGATTGCCGTTGGGATAGTAAAGTTCTCGAGTGGTGACCACGCACCGGCAAAGGCCTCCCACGCGGTGGACCGACGACCTGGTGAAGATCACGGGAAGCCGCTGGATACGTCGTCGTGGAAATCCTTGGGGGAGGCCTTTGTCCAGCAGTGGACGTTCTTCGGCTGATATAATGATGATGATGAAAGTTATGAAGCGCACCCGGCTAAAAAGATAGGTTAAATGTTAAATATTTTATTAAAGTGGGTATCAAACTTTTAAATTGAAAATTATTTGATCTGAATAGCCGAAACTGGAGCAGGGCAGGGGATGAGTTCTCTCTGTGGCCGAAATGCATCCGGTCCGGGCGCACAGATATAAAAAAAATATGGATAGGTTTATCAGAACTATATTTTAAGTGATTCCCTCATCAATAGGGATGACGACAGCATCAGAAATAAATTATGAACTCTTGATCACTAAATTGCCCTCCTACTTAAACTTCGGAAAACCTTACTCGTTTTGTTTTCCATCAAGTCTACGATTTTTATTTCACCAAAATCACAAAATGAGTACATAAATGACGCTGCAAAACTACGACGTCGCGCCAAACATTTTTAGAAGAAAATGTCGTTTTTGACAAATGATAAAAAGTAAATCAGATGACTAGCATTCGTCATCCCTATTCTTTGTTATTTACACTCTCCCTTATTTATTCAACATTTTAAATAGAAATGAAGTGAGAAAGTATGAACTAACCGCCTCCGTGGCGTAATGGTTAGTCCATTCGCTTCACACCAGGAGGTCGCGGGTTCGATCCCCGGCGGGGTCAACTTTGTAAGACTCAGTTTGGTTGGTGGTAGGGCATTTTCTAAGCCCGCCCGGCTAGCTACCACCATCTTATCTTAGTCTTGCCACCAAACATCAGTGTTAACAGCATTGATATGTTCCGGCTTGAAGATAAGATAGCGAGATCCCCATTGCGTTAGGGAATCTCGGTAAGCCCGCTTCCATTTTCGGCATCATCGTGACTCACCATCAGGTGAGATGATGCCAAGAGCTTATCAATTGTGGATTTAAAAAAAACTACTTACAAACCAAATTTATTACAGCGTGCACGATTAAATGCATTCTCGGGTGGAGATACAATGTGACACAATAAATCGAATATGAAAATTAATTAAACATTTTTACTGTAAGAAATGTGCAAAGTGGATTAGCATTTTATTTGAATTTATTACAGCACATTAAAGAGCGTCGGTGGCGTAACGGTTATGGCCGCTACCTCCTGTCCGGGAGGCCGTGGTTCGTATCCTGCAACGTACCAATGTGTTTTCTAATTTCAATTTCATATGTACATTTATCCGACGCTCTTACGGTTAAGCTCTTACTGTGAAGAGACTCGAAGGTTATGTGTAAAGTCGACCAACCCGCACTGGGCCCGCGTGGTCGACTATTCAGGGTAGGCTCGAGCCCCTCGGCGGGGACGTATATGAGCTGATAAGAATAAGAAGAAGAACAGCACTTATTACAGCGTGATTTTAATTTCGCTCTGTAAAACCTAAAAAAAAATATGTATAAGCTTTAGCTTGAAAAGAATTGTAACTATTACGTATTCTTCTCAGCAAACCCTTTCATTTTATGTGGAGGGGTGAGAGGGGGGGGGAAACTAACTGATCCGCCATCTTTGGGATTCCGTTATATTGGATTTAGAATGTGGTCACTTACCTAACCATGCACTGTACTCCTAACTTAACGTGTATGCAAAATTTCAGCTCAATCGGAAACCGGGAAGTGGCTCTAATTTAGCTGTCAAGATTTGTTCCAAACTAACAGACAGACTAACTATCATATATTATTTTTCTTATTTTGAAAATGCTGAATACACTTTTTATTTTTTTATTCGTAAGCCTTTTGACATTATCTCACCGATTCTCACCTAATGGTAAGTGACAAAGATACCAAATATGGAAGCGGGCTTACCAAGAATCTATAATGCAATGGGAAACTGGCTATCTTATCTTCAAGTCGGAACAAATCAATATAGTTAACATTGTAGTTTGGCGGCAAGACTTAGATAAAATGGTGGTTGCTAGCCAGGCGGGCTTAGAAAACGCCATTTCACCAACCAAACCGAGTCATAAAAAGTAAGACTCCGCCGGGAATCGAACCCGCGACCTCCTGATGTGGAGTTAATGGACTTAACTATAACGCCACGAAGGCGGTTAAGTTATAAAGATAGTCATCCGACTTACTTTTTATGAACTGTCAAAAACGAGATTTTGTTCTAAAAATGTTTCAAATATTGAACTATGACGTCATATAGCGTGTAGAAAACTATATGTGAAAACATTTAAATGGTGCTTAGTTGTTATTTATGTTAATTATTTAGATATTGTATCACTGTTTGTTTTCCGAATAAAATAAAATAAAATAAAATAAAATATTTTTTCATTTCCCTTGACCTACTAATTATGAGTTTTTGATAAATTAAAAATATAAAATGTTTACGGAAAACCACTTGAGTAAGTTTTTCAGAAATTGCAGATTTGCAGAAGAACCTAGATTTGAATGGGAGGTACCTTATTCCGGTTTTTATGGAATAACGAACTATCGCGTGCAATGTAAAGTTATAGTAACGTATTACAGAGTTTCATCAAAATCGTTAAAAGCCAAAATGGCTCAAAAGTCACTTGTTTCTTTTAATGAGTAAAAAATTTAATAAGTGATTTTTTACTTACTAAAAAATAACAGCTGGAGATAAAAAAAATAATATTGCCCTAACCAAATTTTACCTAAATCTGTCCAGTAGATCACCGGTCGGACGCACAGACACACACAAAATTAATTTAGATGCTATCAAGTACCCAATTATCAGTCCATGCAACTTATCTAGCGCAGGTACGTATCACATAATTTTATATCGGTGACCAGTTTGCGGCAGCTAGCCGGCAACGCTCGCTCGGGCTTCAGACCAGCGTTGCCAGACGTACGATAATTATCGTACATGTACGATAATTTCAACACTAGTACGATGTACGATACAATATGTATTATCGTACGTCAAACTACGATAATTTGCAACCCTTCCTAAAGTGGAATAAAAAGACTATTATTCAGTGCTTTAAAATCATATAAAAATACAAAATAATGTGTATAAGAATAAGAATATATTTATTGAGTTATATAAATCTCTTTACACATTGAATAGGATAACACTTAGGGTAGATATGAAATTTTAAAAATAAAATACTTGCTTGCATTTATTTGTTGCGCTGGTTTCTAAGCTAGGGTAACTCTGTATTTCAGAAACCAGACCCTTTCGGGTATGGTGTGGTCGGGGACTTCCCCTCGCATCTACCAAATCAACGAACGAATGACACTGATATAGTTCATTTCATTTATTCTTATTCCTTAGTTAGATTCAAAGTTAAGTTAGCTAGCCGTAAATGTAAAAAAAAATGTTTAAAAAGTTCTAAATTACTTGGATTACCATACTTTCAACTATCAAAAATTCTTCCTAAAATTCCTTTTTTTTTGCAATATAGCGCTTTTTGCGCGGTTCTTTCATTTGTACGATAATTTTTCATCTGTTACGATAATTTTCGAATACCGGTACGATAATTCACTTGGACTCGTCTGGCAACCCTGCTTCAGACTTCCTTCAGCAGTGTGCAGCCAGGAACGCGACGGGACGCGCGTCCCCGACGCACGCAGGCCCGCTCCCTATCCGATCTTTCGTACAACCAACAAAACTCTTCGGTAAAGAAAAAAAAGTGAAATAAAATAGGCATAAAATCTTTTTTGTGAGGCGTGGTGCGAAAAGCTGGCCACTTCAACATAGTTTCAGGCTAAAAGTGCGGGTTTTGCATCGGTGAGTGTGGAACAGTGGGAATCGCCATGCAAAGTGCAAATCGCACAGCTCGGTTCAACGGATTTAGAATTTAGCCACATTGTTGTTTCAGTACAGTTGTTTAATTATTAATATTAAGTGTAGGTGGAACGGGCAAGTAATTAACAGTCCTCATGCCAACGATAAGACTATTTAATGATCGTGCTTCATTTGGGTTTCGTGCCCTAAGGATGCCAACGCAACGGGACCCTACCTATCAATAACTATGCTATTAGTCCGTCCGTCTGTCTATCTATCCTTCCTTTAAAGGGCTGTATCTTTTGAACCGTAATAAGTATCCAATTGAAATTTTCCCAGCATATGTGTTTTATGACGGATATTTTAAGAAATAGGTATATTTTTTTAATAAAACTTCTTTTTTTTTCTTTTTCCACTGTAAAGCGGTAATGTTCTTCGTGTGATTCAGTTTTTATTGAAAACTCTAAAGTAAAAACAGGCCAAGTGTAAGTCGGACTCGCGATGAGGATGCCAAACTAAATAAAATAAAATAAAAAAAATTGGTAAATAAATACATGACACAAATACAGGGTGAAAGACTTTTCATCCACTGAACAGCGTCAAATGGAAATTCGATACACGAAACTGAACAATGGAACCATAAAATCGGCGCGAAAAAAGTTTAAATACAAAAATTGTTTAAAAAACACGCTTTTAAAGCACATCAAACCAAAAAGTGAAAAATAATTCTTAGTATAAGCTGAAAACAATAATAAACGAAAAATATTAGTACTATCGTGAAAAAAGCGTGGGTTGCTCTATATACGAAAAATATGGCACAAAGGGCCCCACGCTTTTTTCACACTAATACTAATATTTTTCTTACATTATTGTTTTCAGCTTATATTAATTATTATTTTTCACTTTTTAGTTTGATGTGCTTTAAAAGCGTGTTTTTTAGTAGGAAAATAATATTCTTGCTGTGCGTTCGATCGGACAAACTGATCGGACCACGTGGCCGAAGCGTTTTTTTAAACTGTATTTTTGATGTGTAACATCTTTGCTCTCGCTTTCCTGCCATTTGTGGGAGTGATTTCGTGAAATGGGACGGAAAAGTGTCCCATGGGACGGAAATGTGTAACAGGGAGTTGCGTTTTTTCAGGCTTTAAAAGCGCGGAAAAGGCAAAGGTATCTATGACCATACAGCAAAGTCTGCCGTATTTTTGCCGTCCTTTTTTCAGGCTTCAAAAGCGCGGAAAAGGCAAAGGTATCTATGACCATACAGCCTAGTCTGCCGTATCTTTGCCGTCCTTTTATAAAGTATTTTGTCACATGTTACACATCATATGCGAGTACTGTAGGTCTCGCTCGAATTTTTTTTTATTATTATTTTAAATTCAGGATAATGAGATAAACTTAAGAAATTATTGTATTGTCACTGATTCTTGATAAATGTACAAAGTTTGAATTAAATCTGTCCGTTTAAAGTGGGTCAAAATCGAGTGCAAAGGAGTCGGTGACAAACATACATACATACATACAGGTGAAGCTAATATAAGCGTGTTAAAAAGTATTTTTCTCGTACAGGTTTCTTGCGGACAGCGGTTTAAGGGCGGAATCTACCATTTGCCGCTGTCCTGCTAATAAAAAAATAAAAGTTAAAAACTAAAACCCGACTACGGAAAAGTATGAAACAAGAGTGTCCCCCCCTGAAATCATAGCCTTTATTTTTCCCTTCATCTGGGTTAATAGCCGTGGTCGCAAGCTATAATGATAGGTACTTATGATAAAAATTATGATTACGATAGGTCTTAGATTGTGCTAAGAAGACCTTTCTTTTGATACTTCCAAACATATGAAAATAAAAAAAAAGGGTTTTGTAATTCACCTATCAAATCCACCATGTTGATTTTTTTATATATCCTGTGACACGCGGAGTGATGGCACGAATCCAAAAACACCACATTTGTCAAGATCGGTTAAGTGGTTTAGGAAATACGAGGGAACAGATGAACATATATACATACATGGACTGTCAAAAACATGACCCTCAATACAATACAATATTCTTTATTGAATCACAACATAAAAAAAAGAAATTAACCCTCCTTTTCTCGTAGGCGGGTAAAACCCCTGTATACGATGCTAAATTATTAGTAATACACGATTATTTTTTATAGGGCTCTTTCTCAAGATGCTGAGCAACCTAATGGTCAAATCAAAAAAAATTACATCCAATAATATTTCTAACAAGCGATCGCAGTGTGATTTTCGTGGTTAAGTTGATCACGCAGGTTAACTGGCCTAAAGCACGGTCATTACCTGGATTGTTAAAACAATTGTTGTCAGAACAATCCAGGTAATGACCCTGCTAAAGGTCAGTTGCCACCATAGTAAAAATCACGTTTTTTCTCAAATATGGCTCTAACTATTTTAATGAAACTCTGTGGGTATGTTTATATAAATTTGTTTTGCCTACTACACACCTAAGTTATTATTCCAGGAAAAATCTGAATAAAGCACCTGTAATACAATTTAGTGACTGGGCGACTCTAGGTATATACAAGAGTAGAGAAAATTTGTTTTCGCTTTGATCTTAAGTTTCTTGAGTATGTTTAAAATTATTCCAAATTATTTAAAAGAGTTTGTTTGGCAGCTAAAGCCAATTCCATATCTCTAAGAATATTAATTATTTTCTGAAAATAAAATAAAGCTGTTTGGAACGTAATAAATAAAGAAACGGGATAATGAAGCCACGAGAGAAACAATATGTCTTGCAAACTAATCGTGGTCTCATTTCTGAAACCTTGGAGGTAACAGAAGAATTTGAATCTTTCTCTACAAATGTTCCACTTAAAACAACAGAGACCCGCAAATCAATTACTTTCTGAAAATGTACCAAAGTGCGAAGAAGCTTTTTCATTTCGAAAAATTAATCCACACACAATTGTAAAAGCTTTTAAGTAGTTGAAACGAAAAAATACTAAGGATCTTTGGGTCATGTCTGTTAGTTTGATAAAGTCCGTAATTGAAACTCTAGCCCCTTACTTGGCCGATCTATTCAACACTTGTATTGATACTGGAGTTTTTCCGGATCTCATGAAATTTAGTACAGTTGTTCCACTCTTCAAGTCCGGAGAAAAGAAAGACCCTAGTAATAATAGGCCTGTTTCTGTGCTACCAGTTTTGAGTAAGGTTTTTGGACATATTATACTAAACTAAATTTTTACTTTAACATCAATAAATTGCTCTATAACCTGCAGTTTGGCTTTACAAAAGGACGTTCCACAACGGACGCGGGAGTTGAACTCCTTAAAAACATATATGATGCTTTTAAGAAATCCCAGAATGCGATAGGGATCTTCTGCGACTTCTCAAAAGCATTCGATTGTGTGGAACATAAAACTCTGCTTGTAAAACTGGACCATTACGGTGTTAATAATAATGCTACAAAAAGTACTTGTACTTTTACAGACAGAATATAGATATAAGTAAAGAAAGAGACTTAGATCTGTTTCCGGTAAAACAGGGAAAATGTATAACAATCTCATTTCTTGGAGCAAGCAAACCTCATTAGTTATCTACTCACGGAGGAAAATTGAAATTGTTTCACGTTAACACATTCACTGCCTTTCAAAATGAGTGTACTTAATCCTAGGAACTGCAAGTTTTTTTTTGTTATCAGAGTTGCCACGCAGAGTGACGTGCCCTCGCCACAGAAACCGTAATTTGACCGTTTGAACGTTCATTCGGATCCGAGTGGGCGGCACCTAACTCAGCACTCGGCACCGAGTGGGGAGCAGTGAATGTGTTAAACTAACAGCACTGTACCCTGACACAGCCCCACCCGATTTTATTTTTAGATTTCCGTACCTCAAAAGGTAAAAACGGAACTGTTATAGGATCCCTCGTGTGTCTGTCTATCCGTCTGTCGCAGGCAATTTGCTCTGAAACTACTAAACCGATTGAGTTGAAATTTGGTACACATATGTAAGTCGGTGACTCAAAGACGGACATGTAACGTTAATAAATTAGATTTAAACATAGGGGCCTCTTTTGGGGGGTAAACTAGTTTTTTTATCATTATATGCAAATTACATCATGTGACATATCAAATGAAAGGGCTTGTTGTAAGAATTTCAAATATATTGTTTTTATAATTTTAAGATAAATAGTTTTGAAGTTATTCAAGACAATAGGCAAAAATCTACCATAGCCCCTTCTCCCCTTTATCTCCAAAACTACTGGGTCTAAAATCTTGAAAAATCACAGTATATAAATTTGAATGCATACATTACCTACAGTAAAGTCTATGAGAAAAATCTAAAGTCCTTCCGTTTCCACCGGAAACAAAAAGTCCATAATAAGTAGATCCCTATTTACCTAAAGCAAAGTATGAAAGTACTGAGAGATCTTGTTCTGTAAGTAGGTAAAGAATTTGTGGGAACCCATTTTGTATGACGCCAAGTCGCACTTGGCTGGTTTATCTTTATCACGCTTTTATTAGCTTCGCCTGTATGTATGTATGTTTGTAACCGACTCCTTTGCACTCGATTTTGACCCACTTTAAACGGACAGATTTAATTCAAACTTTGTACATTTATCAAGAATCAGTGACAATACAATAATTTCATAAGTTTATCTCTTTATCCTGATCACGATCGTCAGGATTAAATGCACATCGAACTAAAATTTGAAAAATACATATAATTAAAAAAAAACTAAAAAACACGCTTTTATATCACGGAAAGGTGAGATGTTGTCAAGGGCTTACCAATTGTGAATAAAAAAAAAACAAAAAAAATCAAACTAAAAATTGATAAATAATTCTTAATATAAGCTGAAAACAATAATGAATGAGAAATACTTGTATTATTGTGAAAAAAGCGTGGGGCGCTTTGTGCCATATTTTTTGTATATCGAGCGACCCACGCTTTTTCACAATAATACTAGTATTTTTCGTTCATTATTTTTTTCAGCTTATCACATCAGCTCATACATACGTCCCCACCGAGGGGCTCGAGCCTACCCTGAATTAGGGCGATCGGGCCTTAGTCGACCACGCAGGCCCAGTGCGGGTTGGTCAACTTCACACACAACCTTCGAGTTTCTTCGCAGATGTGTGCAGGTTTCCTCAAGATGTTTTCCGTTTGTTTTGCAGATGTGTTTCAGCTTACCTATATTAAGAATTATTTTTCACTTTCTAGTTTGATGTGCTTTAAAAGCGTGTTTTTTAAGTTTTTTTTAAATTACTGTTAGACCTGTCTTTGTTTTTCGTCGTTGGTGGTACCCCGACCCCAGAGACCTCTGAACTTATGTGAGTAATAAGTTGCAAATGTTCGACAGTCATGCTCCGAACGCCTCGCTGGCTGCCTTCCCCGGAGGAGCCCAGATTCCAGCTCCGTGATTGACGTTATTGTCTAGACTTGGGATCATTAGGTGGCTGCTTGATTGAAATGTTCAATTAATCTGCACTTGGAATGTTGTTTACTTGTTCTTCTCACATTGGATTCAAAACTGCCTTCTCTTGGCAGAGATATGCTATATATATATGTACTAGCTGTCCCGGCGAACTTCGTACCGCTTACATTACATTACACTGCCCTGCCCTACCCTACACTACCCTACACTACACTACCCTACCCTACACTACACTACACTACCCTACCCTACACTACCCTACCCTACCCTACATACACTACACTACACTACCCTACCCTACACTACACTACCCTACCCTACACTACACTACCCTACCCTACCCTACACTACCCTACCCTACACTACCCTACCCTACACTACCCTACCCTACCCTATCCTATCTCTCAAGTTGGATCGAACTGCACATGGTGTGCGAATTTTATTATAATCGGTTAAGTTGTTTAGGAGTCCATTGAGGACAAACATTGTGACACGAGATTTATATATATTAGAGATATGTAAGCTGAGGTAGATAGGCTACATGAGGTAGATAGGATAAATGCGTTCTAAAAGTGAAGCAAATAAAAAGATGCCAATTGGCATATCTTTTCTTAGTAGCATTCGGTGTAACAGAAGCGAACTACCAAATGTGTTCGATTTTCAAATGTGGTTTGTTAGTCCATAACCAATAGATAGGTTACCCTTTCAATTTATACCCGTATCATGGGGGTGCATAAAAAGATAACTGGGGAGTCCGCCATATAGGATTTAAAATGACGTCACTTAGCTAACTATGCATTGTGCTCTAAACTAAACTTGTATACAAAATTTCAGCACAATCGGAAACCGCGCGGGAAGTGGTTCTAATTTCATCATATCAGCTCATATATTATGTCCCCACCGAGGGGCTCGAGCCCACCCTGAATTAGGGCGATTTTACCTCAGTCGACCACGCGGTCCCAGTGCGGGTTAGTCGACTTCACACAACCTTCGAGTTTCTTCGCAGACGTGTGCAGGTTTCCCCACGATGTTTTCCCTATGAGCATCCGATAAACGTGTATATGAAATCAAAATTCGAAAACACATTGGTACGAAGCAGGATTCAAACCACGACCTCCCGGACATGAGGTAGCGGCCCTAACCGTTACGCCACCGACGGTAACTTGACTACTAAATCGACAGTTCTAATTTAGCTTCCAAGAATTTTCCAAAACTAACTAGCACGGCAAGTTAATATAAGGTGTAACAAAATTAGCTGATACTATTTTAACTGGTGCTTCTACCCATGAAACTGAACTACTTTCCCCATGGAACCCATAGTCAAATCGCAAAAAAAATTTGGCTCTCCCATACTAACACGATCAGCTGATCAGCCAACTTAGTATGAGAAGTTAAACATTTTTTTTGAGATTTGACTATGGGTTTCATGGGGAAAGTAGTTCAGTTTCATGGGTAGAAGCACCAGTTAAAATAGTTTCAGCTAATTTTGTTAGACCTTATATACAGGGTGTAATAAAATTGGTGTAGGTCCCGTTAACCGGGGATTCTACTCGTCATGCTGAACAACTTTCTCCAAGGAACCCATAGTCAATTCTCAAAAAAAAATGGGAATTATATTTTTCGTCCCCAGTTAAATAGATTCATCTCTATTCAATATTTTCGTTCTCAAATTGATAGATCTGTCACCAAATTGATAGATCTGTCATCAAATTATATTTTTCGTCCCCAGTTAAATAGATTCATCTCTATTCAATATTTTCGTTCTCAAATTGATAGATCTGTCACCAAATTGATAGATCTGTCATCAAATTGATAGATCTGTCATTAAAAATACGTGTGGCACTCGGGGACTGCCGCGGTAAAGCTATTGCATGGTAACAAAACTAGGGGGTAATCGGTCAAAAACAATAAATAAATGAGCGAGCGAAGCGAGCGATGTTAGGTTCGGTCAGGTTTGATTGATTTAACAGTCAAAGAGCCTCGCGAAGCGAGGCTCCCCACCCTGGGTACAAAATTACTTCGCAGCAGAAGAAATCATCGGAAGATGACCCCTAACGGGGGCGTAGCCCCCGCCGCCCGTTTCGAACATCAACAAACTTTCGGGATCCGAAGAGGATGTGGGAGTATCTGTAGGTCACCTTTGTTAGTAATTTTAGGCATTTATTTGGTGACAGATCTACTATTTTGAGTACAAACTATATTATTTATGAAATTTCAATTTTTTTATTTAGTGATCGAAGCTATTTAATTGACAATCGTTAAAAGACTTTTCTGGTGATAAATCTTTTTTGTTTGATGACTTTACTTTGGTGACAGATCTACTATTTTGAGTACAAACTATACTATTTAGGGAATTTCATTTTTTTTATTTAGTGATCGAATCTATTTAATTGACAATCGATAAAATCATACCCAAAAAAAATTAGGACCCTCCATACTAAAATGCACACAATCGGTCGATCGATTTGTATGAAGAGTAAAAATATTTTTTTACGTTTTCAGCAAAGTTGTAGAACAAAAGTTGTTCAGTATCATCATACTCATCAGTAGAAGATGGTAGAAGCCCCAGTTAACGGGACCTACAACAATTTTGTTACACTCTGTATGTAAAGCTTATAAAAAGACTATTATTATATATAATATTTCGGGTTCTCTATTTCCATGATGTATTCCAAAACTGGATATTACAAAGTTTATTTGTTCCTCTTTAGTTGGTGGAACAACGGCAGCTAATTATAAAGGGGAAAATCCATGAATATTTATATTTCAGCGTTTAAATATTTGTTTTCGTCGTTAAATTAACAGCAAAAGACAATTAACCATTAATCGTTCCTTACGTATTTTGAATTTTGGCATTAATCTGACTTGTAAATACCTACTACGGGTTAGACGGAAAGTCTATCCCTTGGGCAAAGTATATATTAGTACTAACATACAGTATGGACACTCCCTGCCGCTCTCTAGATTGCGACCTCATCCCCTCGTCACCCAGATTGATACAGATTGGATACAGTTTGGTTGTCGAACGTATAGGATTTCGCCGCCATTTTGTTTGTTCCGTCATTCCTTTTTTGAAATTTCATTTCTGGCAATTTGTATGAAGTTGTCCAGGGTATGCCTTGGGTGTCCAAACGGAAAATGCGTTTTATAGCTTTATTATGACATCTAAGAATAATGAGTAATGAATGACTTAAAGCTTAAACTTAAAAAGCGTCGGTGGCTCAACCGGTAACGACTCGGTCCATCTAACCAGAGGTACCGGGTTCAAATCTGGACGGCCAATGCACCAATGAGTTTTTCAAAAAACTTACGTACATACTTACCGATTGCTTTAACGGTGAAGGAAAACATCGTGAGGAAACCTGCACACACCTGCGAAGAAACTCAAAGGTTGTGTGTGAAGTCGACCAACCCGCACTGGGCCCGCGTGGTCGACTGAGGCCTAATCGCCCTGATTCAGGGTAGGCTCGAGCCCCTCGGTGGGGACGTATAGGAGCTGTAATGATGAATGACTACAACTTAAATTGTACCTACGATGAAAACAGCGAGAAACTCAGATTGAAGACGTAGGATTGGTTTTATCGTACTTTTAATAAAATTAAACTTATAGGGTTCAGTAGTCAACAAGACACATTTATGGGTTGGGTATACATATTAATCACGGCGTCAAAGTGGTACGATATATATTTTTTTTTTATTGTGAACCACCCCTACATGTAAAGAGCCCAAGCCCCAGAAGCTAAACTGGTATTTCAGAATATCTGAAAAAAATATTAAATAGTACGATACATAATCAATTTAAAAGGAAAACTATCACGGCTGAGTAGGCTTTCTTAGTTTAGGAGTAAACAGTCGACCAACTTAAGATATGCCGTTGGATTTGTAAAAAGTTCATCCATACAAAATGTTCTATTACCAACTGCAAATATAGTTTTGTTTTTTAAAATATGCATTTATTTTTTGAAAAGACTATGGGACCCTACTTTGCGCGAGTCCAAATCTTACTTGGCCGGTTTATTAAAAACTAGCTGTTTCCCGCGGCTTCACCCGAGTGGACAACTTTTCTATGACTTTACGAGGGTTTTCCACTTATAGTAGCCTATGTGTTAATCCAGGTTCCAATATGTCTACCTACCAAATTTCAGCTAGATCCGTTTAGTAGTTTTTGCGTGAAAGAGTAACAAACATACATCCATACATTCTTACAAACTTTCGCGTTTATAATATTAGTAGGAATCTGGCCGACAAAAAACCAATGATAAGATATATCTGAGATAAACGGGCAATTCTGCCCTAACGTCGCATCAAGAGCACCATTGCTCTGAAAGCCCAATAAATCCGTTATAAGCGTATAACAAAACACCCATTCGTTGTAACTTTGTATGTGTAAACACGCACGAAAAACATTTGATACCGGAAGGTGTACGAATGTTTCTAACTGCAATATACAAGCTGTTCGCTTTCCTGTGTAAGCAACTAATCTGTTTACAGCCGTGAATAACGCAGACTGTAGCGGCGTTCAACTCCCGTAACAACCTCCTTGTATCTTCGAGCTGGTAAAGCTCGCACAACGGTTTATGAGCGCTTGGTAAAAGGGGCGAGTACAGATTTAAACAGAAGGATCTGCCCGTCTCCATATTTTACTCAGATTATCTTCATACTAATAAAAAGTAGCGCCATCTAACATAACTCGTATGAACTAGCGTGCGCCAGAGTTGACGGCAGTGCCGGGCTAAAAGGACTTTGGTAGAATTGTCGCTTTGAGAATGCGTTTATTTAATTTGTTTACAAGAAAAAATACAATGTAAGGTTACTTAAAGATGATACGGTATTCCATGTTTCTTTTTAGCCTTTCTTACATGATTTTTACAGCCTATAACAACACAATAAGGTAATAAGGTAATAAGGTATGGAATATCTTTCCACCGCCCTCTACAATGTGCCGCAGACGACTGAGTCGCGAGTGTGCGAAACTTTCGATTTTCGCACCAATTCGCTAGAAGAATTAGTCGCGCGCGTTGGCCGGGTCCTTACGCCAGAAATATAGAAGTCATTGGGGGCGAGTGATACTCGAGAATACGGCTCTCTTCGTTTACGGAGTGAGCGAGTGAGAGAAAGGATACGCGAGTGCCCGCCTACACTTTTGCCAAGCGCTCTTCATTCATTGTGCGAGCTGTACCTACAGATATCTAACTGTTATGTGACTTTTCTTTCATTCTGTTTGTAAAGGGCAAAAGCGAGGAGCAAGATGACTCGGTCGACAAGCACCGCTCCAGGACTCCTGGAGCGAATCAGCAGCAGCGTTACTCCTGTTCTAACCACCACCCACTCGACCGTTGCCAAGTCCAGTGCTAATGGCAGCAAGCGGCCCACGACCATCATCATCTATCCCACTGGTGAGACGTTACCCCTCTATTTATTTTTCTTATAGGCAAGAGAGAGAGACGGTACATCAACGAGCACATATTTATCCAACATTTTCTGTACACAAGAGCGTTGTCAGTTACCATCTCTTTCATTTTCTTGTAGGCAAGAGCGAGACAGATAGTAAAAACATCAACAAGCACATGTTTAACCAACATTTTCTATTACTACCACATTGACAGCAGCGTTGTCGAGTCCCCTCTCTTTCTTTTTCTTATAGGCAAGAGCGAGAAAGACGGTACATCAACGAGCACATATTTATCCAACATTTTCTGTACACAGGAGCGTTGTCAGTTACTATCCCTTTCTTTTTCTTGTAGGCAAGAGCGAGACAGATAGTAAAAATATCAACAAGCACATGTTCAACCAACATTTTCTGTTACCTATACTACATTGACAGCAGCGTTGTCAGGCAGGTCCCGTTTCTTTTTTTTTCCTATAGGCAAGAGTGAGACAGATAGTAAACATCAACAAGCACATGTTTAACCAACATTTTCTATTACCTATACCACATTGATAGCAGCGTTGTCAAGTCCCCTTTCTTTTTTTCGTATAGGCAAGAGCGAGACAGACGGTATAAACATCAACGAGCATTGTTGAACCAACATTTTCTGTACCTATATCACATTGACAGCAGCTTTGTCAGCTCCTCTCTCTTTCTTTTTCTTATAGCCAAGAGCGAGACAGACTGTACATCAACGAGCACATACATGTTTATCCACCACTTTCTGTAAGTACTAAACTTATACCACATTGACAGCAGCTTTGTCAGTTCCTCTCTCTTTCTTTTTCTTATAGGCAAGAGCGAGACAAACAGTAAAAATATCAACGAGCACATGTTTATATAGGGTGACCTTAAATTAGTTCTTGATAGCAAAGTATATGAATGTACTCGTGATTACAAACAACTTTCCCAAATAAACTATATGTCGAATCAGAAAAAAATTTTAGGTCCTCGGTACATAACAAGATATCAAATCGACAAAAATGTATGAAGGACCAAATTTTTTTTTTCATATTTGTCATTTAGTTTCTTGGGGAAAGTTGTTTGTAATCACGAGTACATTCATATCCTTACCTATCAAGAACTAATTAAAAGTCATCCTATATAACATTTTCTGTACTGTAACTATACCACATTGACAGCAGCTTTGTCAGTTCCTCTCTTTCTTTTTCTTATAGCCAAGATCGAGACAAACGGTACATCAAAGAGCACATGTTTATCCAACACTTTCTTTCTGTACTGTACTTTTGCCACATTGACAGCAGCGTCGTCAGTTCCCCTCTCTTTCTTTTTCTTATAGGCTAGAGCGAGACAGACGGTACATTAACGAGCACATGTTTATCAAACAATTTCTGTACTGTACCTCTACCACATTGATAGCAGCGCCAGTACCAGCGCCAGTGGTAACAAGTTGCCCATGACCATCTTATCATCTACCCCACTAGTGAAAGATGACCCTCCCTTTGTGCTTCTAAGCCTCATTTACATTAGTCGAATGTTTTAGCGAAGTTGAAAGTACAGTAAGTACCTAAGTAAGTACAGTTGTATATTGTATTCGGCTAGCTAATACTGACCGATCTGGACTCAGGACTCGCTATTGTCCAATCCCTATACACCACTACAGTATAATAATATAGCGGCTTACAATAGTGCAATGAATCTACTTACGCAGAGCAACGGAAGGGTACTTGCGGGGCAGCGGGCGGCGGGGCACATTCTGGCAAACTCGCTGCAGCGGCTGGCTACAGGCTAGTAATGCTAGTACCTACGCCGTGGCGGCATCGTGCGACATCAAAGGCGTTGCGCTACTGTAAGCCATATCGTGACACCACTGTACTTACTCACTGCACTTGTCTACTTCGCTAAACACTTCACTAATGTAAATGAGGCTTTAGATGTAGAATTATGAGAACACACGAGAGAGGACTAACTTTGGACAAGTTAATATTCAAGACGTTTAGTGACGTAGCAAGCGGCCTACTCCACGGTAGGTCATGCATCGACTAAAGTTCGTTTGCTAAATGAGCTGCACCTTTGACGGCTTCCGTCAAACACTCCGTCATTTATCAAAAGTGCATCTAGTACAGCGAATGAACTATACACGTTCAAGTACCTAAGAAATATTTGTTCCTGCTTTTAACTAGACACCTTGTTACGAGCTACGCTAAGATTATCCGCTGAGCTGAGACTGACTAACCGTCGTGAGTACGAGTATAGTGGAAACGTCCATTAACTTTTAAAGTCTCCATTAGTGTCGTAAAATGTTTGGGTCTCACCTCACACCATGTTAATGTTTAACGGCCAATTAAGATTCTGCAACTGAAAATGCCATTAGCGTCTTCAAATTATACCGATTTCATGGTTCAAGCATTGGACACTTTGGACACTCATTTTCCAGGTATTGCTAGCAGCCTGACAGTTCAATCTTCTAATAGGTATAAAATTATCTACACTAATATTATAAAGAGGAAAGATTTGTATTTTTGTGTGTGTATGTTTGTAATGATTGAACTCAAAAATTACTGTGCCGATTTAAAAAATTCTTTCACTATTAAAAAGCTACATTTACTATGAGTAACATAGGCTATATTTATTGCTAGAAAAGATTAGGGATCCGTACTAAAACTTTAGTAACGTAACCCAAGGTGAAAAAAAAATGCCATAAAACATCTTTCGTCG